>VZTZ01048396.1:305-18406 GCA_013400955.1 Drymodes brunneopygia
AATGGAACCTGAAGGATCAGGTCTGGGAGAGTTTTATTCCAGAAATTTTGGAGCATTTTTTTGGCTTTTATTGTCTTTTTTATATTTAATTAATTTGGGATATTGATTTTAATTAACTGAGGTTTTGTCTTTAATTGGTTTTTTGGTCTTTAATTAATTGGGGGGGTTGTCTTTATTTAATTGGTTTTTTTCTATAATTAATTGGGGTTTTTTTTTCTTTGATTAATTAGGGGGTTGTCTTTAATTGTCTCTATTTCTTTAATTGATTGGTTTTTTGGTCTTGAATTAATTTGGGGTTTGTCTTTATTTAATTGTATTTTTTTCCTTAATTCATTGGGGGTTTTGTGTTTAATTAATTGGGGGATTTTATCTTTGATTAAACGGCTTTTTTTTGTCTTTAATTAACCTTTTTTCATTGTGCTTTGGACACCTGAGGTGGGGCCCAATCCCAGCTGAGAAAAGGAGGGAATTCATCCAAATTATCCAGCTCTAATTAATCCCAGTTTTCTTAAGGAAAAGTGGGAAGAAGCCCTTTCTCCCCCTCATTACTCGTGGCACCCATTCCACACAAATTCCCTACACTGAAGAATTCCCAGGAACTAAAAAAACACGGAAAACCCAAAAATATTAAATACAGGAATTTTTTTGTGGTTGTTTGATTTGTTGGGATTTTTAATCTCCAAAAAAATCTTGGAGCAAAGGAGAGACAATTCCAAAAAAAACGGCTCATGTTTGTAGGATCTGACTCTTAGGATAAAATTTGGGATTAAATTAAGAAATCAAATTATTATCAGCTATAATTAATTATACAACGGATTTAATATGAAATAATCCAAACTATCCATCCTATTTCCAGCAAAAACATGGAAAAAAAACTTGGACACCACATCCAGTCCCGATGAGAAATGAGGGTTCAGCAGAATTCCCTCATCCGTGGCTTTTCTAATTAGGGAATTTTTAGGGATTTCTCCAGTTCCTTGAACCTCTCTGAGGGCCGAGAACTCCAGGAAAAAAAGGAGGCAGGAAAATTCCTTCGTGTTTTTCCTGATGGAATTAAAAGATTCGTTCCCGGAAGATTTGTCATTCATGGTCTTTTTTTCTTGGGAACGATCCTTGCGTAGGATTTGGGATTGGATAGGGAAGGGAGGGAAGGATTTACATTTATTTTCCCATAAAGTTATTCCAAAGGACACTCGGCTCATCCCACAAAAATCTCATAAAAAACCTGGATACCCAGCTCAGAGCTGAGGTGGCAGAGCCGGGTTCGCGCCTTGGAATCCAGTGCCAAATATCCATGAATCCATTTGGAATCCATCCATTTCCTTTCCATGACGTGGCTCGCAGGGAACAGACCGCTGCTGGCAAAATCCTCCAACAATCCCAAAAAATGTAGGAAAAATCCCAGCAAAACTGATGCTGATCCAGAGGGGAATGTCTGGTATTCCCAAATTACCCATCCGTGCTTCCCAGAAAACCCAGGGATCGTCAGCCTGCAAATCCTGGGATGAAGGATGTTGTGGTCGTGGCTGGGATTGCAGATGGATCCCCTGGGAGCCATGGAATTGTCACCAGGATGGAAATTTGTCACTGGGATCGTTCCTGCTCCCGTTCCTGGGAAAAACTCCAGATATTCCCGAGCTGGAAGCTGGAGATCTCCTTTATTCATTTTGATGATGGATTTGGTAATTCCAACTGCAGCTGGAGCTGGGATTAAAGGCCTGGCTTTGACCTCTCTGACAGGAAAACCTGGATGGGGCTGGAAAACATCCCTAAAATTCCCTGGGAATCCCCAGAGAAGGGACAGGGATCCCTGCAGCCTGCCCGAGGATATTCCCTAAGGATCACCCCGGCCATGCTGATCCCACCAGAGGATTTCCAGAGGCTTGGAAACAAAGGATAATTTATATCCCAGTGGGGCCGGCAGCGAATTCCAGAGGCTGGGAGGTGGCGGAGGGAGCCGCCAGTGTGGAGACTTAATTGCAATTAACCCCCAACTCCAGCACTCAGCTCCCGGATTGCTGGAAAATTATTGTTCCCGAGGGATTCCACTGGGAATTGTCGTTGGAAAATCCAATCCGAAAAGCTGGAAAACGCCGGCTCTGCCGCCTGAATTCCATCGTTTCTGTTCTGCCTGGGGTTGGATTTATCAGGGATTTATCAGTCCTGGGCAGCTCTGCTGGAATTCCCATGGAATTCCAGCCTTTCCTGGTCTCCCAGCTTCCCTCTTTCCTGCCTGCTCCTTGTGCAGTGTCCAAGAATCCTGGAATGGGTTGGGAAAGGGCTTTGAATCCCATCCCATTCCACCCCAACTGTGGGCAGGGACACCTCCCACTGTCCCAGGTGGATCCAACCTGGCCTTGGGCATTCCCAGGGATCCAGGAGTAACTACAGCAAATCTGGGAATTCCAGCCCAGCCCCTCCCCACCCTCCCACACAGCAATTCCTTGCCAACATCCCAGCCCAATCTCCCCTTTCCCAGTGGGAAGCCATTCCCTGTGTCCTGTCCCTCCAGGCCTTGTCCCCAGTCCCTCTCCAGCTCTCCTGGAGCCCCTTCAGGCCCTGCAAGGGGCTCTCAGCTCTGCCTGGAGCCTTCCCTTCTCCAGGGGAACATTCCCAGCTCTCCCAGCCTGGCTCCAGAGCAGAGGGGCTCCAGAATCTTGGAATGATTTGGTTTAGAAGGGATCTGGAATCCCATCCCATTCCACCTTTTCCATGTTCAGGGACAGCTCCCACTGTTCCAGGTGGCTCCAATCCCCAATGTCCAACCTGGCCTTGGACATTCCAGGGATCCAGGGGCAGCCACAGNGAAAAGGTAAAAAGGGAAAAAAGAAAAAAGGGGAAAAGGGAAAAAAGGAAAAAGGGGAAAAGGGAAAAAAGGGGGGAAATGGGGAAAAGGGGAAAATGGGGGGAAGGGAGAAAAGGGATAAAAGGAAAAAGGGAAAAAAGGGGGGGAAGGGAAAAAAGGGGGGGAAAGGGAAAAAAGAGGGGAATGGGAAAAAGGAAAAAAGGGGGGAAGGGAAAAAAGGTAGAAATAGGGGAAAAAGGGAAGAAAGGGGGGAAAAGGGTCAATGGAGAAAGCCATGTTAGGGATGAGCACAAGGATCCCTGGCTCAGCTGTGGGATATTATCAGGAGTTGGGAATTCAGAGTTGGGTCCTTGCTGATGTCAGGGTTGTGCCAGTGAAGGCTCATTTATATCAAATTATTATTCCCACAGAATCATGGAATTTGGGAATGGTTTGGATTGAATGGACCTTAAAGCCCATCCCATTCCCACCCCATCCATGGGCAGGGACACCTCCCACTGTCCCAGGTGGATCCAGCCCGGCCTTGGACATTCCAGGGATCCAGGGGCAGCCACAGCAAATCTGGGAATTCCAGCCCAGCCCCTCCCCACCCTCCCACACAGCAATTCCTTGCCAACATCCCAGCCCAATCTCCCCTTTCCCAGTGGGAAGCCATTCCCTGTGTCCAATCAAAATTCCCTCTCCATCCCATTTGTATCCTGTTCCGCAGGTGACACCAAATTCCCAACAGCCGAGTGACCTGCCCAGGTGAGCAGGACAATCCCGACCTTCCCATCAGCACCTGGAATCTCCTGACAGGAGCTCTGACAGGTTTGCAATTCCCACGGGAATCATCGCTCCATCCCAAATCCGTAAAGCCGCGATCGCTTATTTAGCGCTGATTATTGGAAGCAGATTTATTAAGGATTAACGAGGGGCAACGTGGGAATGATAAAACCCCTCGCTAATCTTCGGGATGGTTTTGATAATCCTCGAAAATGGGGAATGGCAGCCCAGGAAAATCCTTATCCAATAAATCCCGTGGTTTAATGGGACAGTTATCGCGTGTTTAAATATCAGCTGATTATTAGGAACACATCCCTTGAAAATTATCCCTGTCCCAGATCCTTATCTCCGCCACCACGGGATAAAACAAACACAGATGTTTTCCCAACCAACTGGGAGTGGATTTTGAAAGGATATCTCGGTTTATTATCCCTGGGGTTTTTTTTTTCAGGGAATGCCGCAGAGCGGTCTCTGTTTGCTCCCCATTCCTGACATATCCCGGAGGTTTCTCATTCCTGCCTCGCGTGGGGCTCAGCCGGCACGGAATCAACAAAACAACCGGGATCATCAGAATCCTTGGATCGGGTTTTTATGGCACCCCCCAGCCCCGGCTCTCCGGCTGTTCCGTAAACAAGGAAACCGGAGAGCACTAAAACATCCCTGGAAATAAAAAAAATCCAGGCGGAGTTCAAAACCAGCAGCATCCCACGGAATTAAAAGGAAAACAACCACGCGTGCTTGGGATGAAAGTTTTCCAAGGCTCCCCGGGAAGCCAAACAAGGCAAAATCCCTGTTTTTTGCTGATCTGGCCGAGAGGCAGCGGGAGAGGAGGGAATTTCAGGCTGCACAGGAGGAGGGAGCGTCTGCCCGGCTCCCTTGGGGCTGATCCCGATTTCCTGAGGATGAATCCAGGGAATCTGGGGGATTCAAACTGGGGTGTGGTGGGGCTTCCTCACTCCCGAATCCTGGCGGGGAGAGCGTTGGGAATATTGTGAATATTCCAAAGAGCAGCTCAATTCCTGGCTTCCCTGGATTCCTCACTTCCCTGATCCAGGTCCCCTCCTGGCTCCAGGACCTCTTCCCAATCCCAGACTTCCCAAATTACCCTCTTCCCAAGCACTTCAGCCAAACTGGGAAGAGAATGAAAATCAGAGGTTCCACCTTGATCCGTGTGTAATTCCCTGATCCGTGGGAAAGGTTTTTCTCTTCCTGCTGGCTGGAAAAGAATGGGATGCACAAGGCAGAATATTTTATTATTATTATTATCGTTATTATTATTATCATTATTATTTTATTTTTATTAATAATTATTATTATTGTCATCATCATCATCGTTATTAACTTTATTGANCTTTTTCTTTTTCTTTTTCTTTTTCTTTTTCTTTTTCTTTTTCTTTTTCTTTTTCTTTTTCTTTTTCTTTTTCTTTTTCTTTTTCTTTTTCTTTTTCTTTTTCTTTTTCTTTTTCTTTTTCTTTTTCTTTTTCTTTTTCTTTTTCTTTTTCTTTTTCTTTTTCTTTTTCTTTTTCTTTTTCTTTTTCTTTTCCTTTCCACACCTTTCCCTCCCACACCTTTCCTTTTCTTTCTTTTCCCTTCCTTTCTCTTCCTCAATCCCCCTTCCCACCCCCTTTGAAATTATCCGATTCTCATTCCAGCATTTCCATCCCGGCTCTTCCCAAGGATCCAAAGGGTGTGATTCCCACATTTCCTTAACTCCCAGACTGATCATGGAGAGGCTGGAGATGGAAAAACACCTCTGATGTCACCTCTGGGATCCCACGGGAGCAATCCTGGATTTTTCCTTCCCTTTTTATTCTCTGCTGCTCCGTCCAGTTCCAACCAAACTCTTCCCAGAGCTTCCCTGGGGGATCCGTCGCATCCTTGTGTTTCTGACTGTCAGGAAACACCAAAATTTTCCTTTTCCTTAAATTCATTCCGTTTCCACCCTTTCCCCTGGCAGACTCACCCTGGACTGCCTCATCCTCCCTCGGATTTCTGATCCTTCATGGATTTTGTCATTCCGAGTGAATTTTGGAATCCGGTTTTCTGCAGCTTGCATTAATTTTGGGAAGCTCCATTCCAATATCCAGGAGCTGCAGGCTCATCCCTGTGAGGATCCTTAAGGTCACGAGGTCCCTATTAAGGTCCCCATTCTTCCAAATTCCTGGAAACCCAAAATCCAAAGGGTTTTGGGTTTGGATGTCCAGTGCAGAACAGAACAGAATTGCAGGAATATTTTACGGATTGATTCCAGTTTACGACCCTCACTGTTTTCCCAAATGCCTTTTCCAACCCTTCTGCCATCCAGCCTGGCCTTGGGCACTGCCAGGGATCCAGGGGCAGCTACAGAAAATCTGGGAATTCCAGACCAGCCAGGAATTCCTTGCCAACATCCCAGCCCAATCTCCCCTTTCCCAGTGGGAAGCCATTCCCTGTGTCCTGTCCCTCCAGGCCTTGTCCCCAGTCCCTCTCCAGCTCTCCTGGAGCCCCTTCAGGCCCTGCAAGGGGCTCTCAGCTCTCCCTGGAGCCTTCCCTTCTCCAGGGGAACATTCCCAGCTCTCCCAGAGCAGAGGAACTCCAGAATCCTGGAATGGTTTGGGTTGGAAGGGACCTGGAATCCCATCCCATTCCACCCAATCCATGTTCAGAGAGAGCTCCCACTGTCCCAGGCTGCTCCAAGTCCATCCAACCTGGTCTTGGACACTGCCAGGGATGGACCAAAATGCCACAAGTTCCCCTGGATCCCCCCTTGTTCATTCCAGAGGCAAAGGAGCTCTTGGATCTGAGTGGGGGCAGATCTGCCGTGCCCAGTTTTTCCTGGATTTCTCCATGTGGGAATAAACAAAAATGACTCGAAGACGCCGTTCCTTGGTCTGGCCTTGGGGTGTGGCTTGGAGGATGTTTTGATCCGAGTTACAAAAACAAGCCAGGCTTAACCAAACCTTGGTGGATACCTTGGAAAATCCCCTGGGATCCAGGTCCAGAGACGTTTCTTTCAGATTCTTGGAATTTATAACCCTTTGTTTGCCGCCACGCGAAAAATTAATAACGATGATCGTAAAAATAATCAGGAACCGCTCACGTCGTCCACGGAGATTCCTGAATTTCTCTGAGAATTTCCAGGAAACTCTGGGCCATTCCAGGGGCTGAGTAACATCCACAATATTCCGTGGCGCCGGGTCCAAGGTCGGAAGTTGTTTCCAACAACTCCTGGAAAGAGAAGCTCCGTGACAACAAATAAAGGTCTGTGACAACAAATAAATTCGTTGCCATGGCCAGCACTGAGATTCCTGTGGTTTTGAAAAGGTGGGAATCGGGAACACGATCCTGGAGGGCTTTTCCAGCTTTAATGATCCTGGGATTCCGTTAAATTGTAATTATTAGATTTCGTTTTCGTTGGATTATTAATTAGATTTTGATACAAACGGATACACAAGGGGGGGGATATTTTTTCCTTAGATCCCTAATGAGCCTTGGGCAAGGGATCTGAAGGAGGAAATTAAGGAAGATCCGGAATTCCCTTGCAACACATGCACCAATTAATTACAGTTTGTTGACTGAGAAATTCAGGTTCCAGCACTGCTCAGCACCCCAAGATCCCTGGTTTCCTTAAAGGCCTTTTCTCCACAAGGATTTTTCCAGGTTTTTGATCATCCATGGATCCAGAGCTGTCATTTCCAAGAGCAAATTGAACCTTGGAGTCCTCAGGACTTCTCCAGGTGCCACTTTTCCCAAACTTTTCCATAGGAACGGATGTAAAATCCATCTAAATCCATCTAAATCTGTCTTCCCACCAATGGATCCTTATCCCTATGGATCATACAAACCTGAGGAGCAGGATCCACCTGACTCCACGGTGTTTATGGTTCCCAGAGTGGAGAATCCCTAAAATTGAGGGATTGACTCTTGGAATATCCCTGGAATTGAGGGATTGACTCTTGGAGAAAGCCTGGAATTAAGGGATTGGCTCTTGGAGAATCCCGGGAATTGAGGGATTGGCTCTTGGAGAATTCCTAGAACTGAAGGATTTGTTCTTGGACAATCCCGGGAGTTGAGGGATTGGCTCTTGGAGAATCCCGGAAATTGAGGGACTGGCTCTTGGAGAATCCCTAAAATTGAGGGATTGGCTCCCACAGTCCCAGTTCAACCAGCAGGGAGAATAAGAGACTTCAAATCAAGATCCCAAAAACCAAATCAGGGACAAAGGATCCATTTGGGACCGGCATAAAAAGCACACAAAGGGCAGGGAAAATTCCTAAATTCCAGGAGAAACTCTTCCCTGTGAGGGTGGGAAGGCCTTGGCACAGATTCCCAGAAAAACTTTGTGCCACATCCAGAGCACCAAGTGCCACATCCAGGAGTTCTTTGG
The DNA here is from genome assembly GCA_013400955.1 of Drymodes brunneopygia. NCBI lineage: Eukaryota > Metazoa > Chordata > Aves > Passeriformes > Petroicidae > Drymodes > Drymodes brunneopygia. Next base: position 8,243 of record VZTZ01048396.1, read on the forward strand.
ATGCCTCCAGGGATGGNCCCATTCCCAGCTCCATTCCCATCCCTGGACATGCTCCAGCCCTTCCATGTCCTGCCCAGCACTGGACACAGAATTCCAGGTGTGGCCTCAGCAGTGCCCAGCACGCAAATTAATTTAATTTGCAGGAAATGCTTTTAATTGGATGAAAATAAATGAACCAGATCCAACAAAAAGTAGATTCTCCTTTATCCATCCAAGTTTGATGGGATTTGTGTCCTATCTGCCTGTAATTCCCACAGGGAAACGGAATTCCTCTGAATTCCTGGGATTTGCACATTTTCCCTGAGTTGAAGTTGAGGGTCTTGAGCTCATCCTTGCTGCCGATGGGATTAAACTGAATTTCTCTTAGAATTTCCAGGAATGGCAAATCCACTGCCAGGACCCTTCCAAATCCATGGATTTCACTGTCATTCCAGGACCTCCCCTCCTGGATGTTGTTTTTTTGTGTCCAGCTCAACAAACCATGACTCACGAGGGGGAAATCCCTCCGTTTTTTCCCAGGAGGCTCCTTCGGAGGCTGCCGCTCTGTCTGGCCATTGAGAGCCGCTTCCTGACCATTCCATGGAAAGTTTCCTCGGCTCCTCTTCGGCTCGTTTCTCCCGGATAACGATCTCAGGTTTATAAATAGGGTTGGAGCAGGGAAATCCCACCTGAGAGCAGCTGGAATGGGATGGAGGTCCTGGAGAGAGGCCCCCTCCCTTCCTGCTGGATCAGGGGAGGGTTTGGGACTCTGAGGGTCTCAGCAGCTCTGCTAAAATCCAAGGAATACTTTGGAAAATTGAGGTGTTCCCTGCTGCCGGAGGGAAGCGGCTCTGCCAACGCTGGGCAGGAATTGAGACTGGGAATGGAAAAATATCCATAAAATATAAATAACATCCATAAAATAGAAATATCATCCATAAAACAGAAATACCTATAAAATATAAATAATATCCGTCAAATATCTTTATCCCACAGGAGCTACTGGTGGGAAGAGGTTAAAATGGAACAATAATCCAATTAAAAATACCGTGGTGGAGGCTGATTCCAAAAAATTGCAAAGGTTTCCCAGATTTGCTGTGGCTGCCCCTGGATCCCTGGGAGTGCCCAAGGCCGGGTTGGATCCACCTGGGACAGTGGGAGCTGTCCCTGCCCATGGATGGGATGGAACAGGATGAGTTTTGGGAAACTGAGGCACAGAAAAGGATTTCTCCCGGCAATCCCCCTTGTCCTATGCATTGTTTCTCTTCCCAAGTGGATTCAATTCCATATTCCATGGATGCAGATCCCACTGGCATCCATGGACACCTGGAAGAGAGATCCAGAGGTTAATTATGATCCAGTCTAACTGTACAAGCTGCTTTTGTTCCCAAAAATTTCCTGGATCATGGCTGGGATGAAGCTTCATTCACAAGGACTTTCTATTCCCTACTCCTAAACAAGTGGAATATTCCAGAGGTTCCTTCTGATGGGATTTAAGGCAGATTTGGGAATCTTATCCCTTCTCATGGCAAAGGATTTGGATTATTCGACCTTTAAAGTTCCCTTCCAACCCTAATTATTCCACGATTTTTGACAAATGGATCAAAATAATTTGGGAATTCTGTGCCAGGGCTCTCCCTCTCTCCCAAGCTCCCAGGGAAGGACTGGGCTGCATCCACATCCCTATTTTTAGGCCATGGATTCATCCCACCTCTCCCAGTGCTTCTCTGGAATGCTTAAACTGCAGCTTGGCTCTCCCAGATTTTCCTGATGGATGGAGCAGGGATTGGCCACCTCCAGAAAACAGTTTTGGGATTAAAAAACAGGGAGCACGCCGGGCTTTTTGAATCTCATCCATCACCTCAGAGTTTTTCCAGAAAAAAAAACCAGTTTGGATGTCGAGTTTCAGCCCAGTTTGATCCCAAATCTGGGTTTTATTTGGGGAAAAAAGGCAAAGGGACGCTCTAACATTTCCCAAGGAATCTGAGGACACTTTTTGTCCCCGTGCACATTCCCGAAAGCTGGAGAAGGAACTGGAGGCCTGGTTCTCACAGATCCAGGAAAACAGGGAAAAGAGAGCAGGAACGCGCTCCGTGTGTGGCCTCCGGAGTCCTCTCCTCCAGGAAAACCGTGGCACAAAATCCCAGCCCGGGGCTCAGCACCAGGAATTTGGGAGTTCTCATTGACCGTGCTTTGGCCTGGGATGAGCAGCTCCCATGTGATCCCTCTCTATTTCTCCCCCCATCCACAAAAAAAAAAAAAAGTCGGAAAAATCCTTCCCCCATCTGGAGGATTAAACGTTTAGGAGGGGATCCAAGCAGGGCTGAAAGCGGTGGCAAAGCTCCCAGCGTTTCACCGGGAAAAAATTTCCAAGCACTAAGTGCTCCGGAGCTTTGAAAGGGAAATTTCGGGAGGCTTTCAGCTACTGCCCAAAAAATCAGAGAGGCCTGGATGAATCCGTGGATCCGCCGCTATCTCGGAGCGATCTCCCTTCATCTTTCCTTTGAAAGTTGGATGTGGATGGGAACCAAAGCCACGAGTCGGAACATTCCTGAATTTTGGAAGCGTTTGAACTCCAGGCTGGATCTGGAGTGGGAAATGTGCTTTATCTTGATAACCCAGGGCAAACCAAATCCTCCATCTGGAGGTTTCGGGAAGAGGGGAGGGGTCCGCGTGGAAGTTTTCCAGTGGGAATCTTGATCTCGGCTCGTCCCTGCGTTCCTTCTGTTTGGATCCTTATCTGTCCATCAACATCAGGGTGAAATGTGGGATCTCCGTAGGGAGAAAGGCAGGAAAATTCATGGATTATTATGAATTTCCAAAAACGTAGTCGAGAATGGGAAGCGTTGCCAGAGAAAAGCCTGGATTTGCTGGATATGGTTTTTTTTCCTGCCACAGGGAATTTTTGTCAGGATCAACAAATGACCACATGAGAGGTTAAGAGCCACTTAAACACCCTCCGGAATTTGATGGATTTTAATTAATCACCATCCCCAGCATTCCCTAATTCCCATCCTGTCCACGGGCAGAGAGTATCACCCAGCAGCAGATAAAATTTCTGCCGTTATCCTGGGAAAAAAAAAAACAGCAAAAGGCCTGGAACTGGGAATGCTGGGACTTCAAAGTGGCTTTTTTTTTCTGGCTGAACCAACATTTTTTAGCCGTGTTTTGTTTTTTTTTTTTAAAAAAGTGGGAACAGGCGAGAGGATAAGGAATGATCCATGTGTTTTCCTGCCTCCCCTCCGTGCCCTTTGGCCCTCCCCAAAACCTCCCTCACGCTCCTGGCTGTGCCCAGGGTGAGGATTTATTGTGGAATTCCTGGGCCAGGGCAGGCCGGGGGATATTTTGGGAGCCAGGCCTGGCTGACAAGTCCTAACAAGGCCAAGCTTAGAGAGCAGACATCAGCCATGACTCAACAGGATGTGCTGGGCCTAAGCCAGGCCTAGGCCGCTGTTCCTGGCCTTAATCCAGGCCTAGGCCGCTGTTCCTGGCCTTCTGAATCATTCATGAAAAAAAAAAAAAAGGGATTAAAAAAAAAAAAGCCATCGCTCCGTTGCCAGCGTTTTCCATCTGTTTTTAACTTGGGGATGGCCTTTGGAAGGTCGGCGAGGTTTTTGTTGGGATTTAACTCCACAAACATTTTGGAATACGCACGGCAGCACGGCTGGCTCCGGGATTCGGGGGTTTTGGCTACTGGGATGTTTTTTGGGAAGCAGGCAAGGAGAAAAGGCTCCGTAAAAGTGGCGTGGATGTGGCGCAGGGGGATTTTGGGATCTGGGAGGGCTCTGCCTCCAAGGAAAAAGGTGTTTCCTCCCTCGGGAAAGTTTTCCACATTCCTCTCGGGAATGCAGGAGTCAAAGCAGGGTAGCTGCTACTTCAGCAGGAAAATACCTTGGGAATTTATCCCGTGCCAGGGTGTGGCCTGGAGAGGTCCTGACTGCTCCATTCCTGAAAATGTCCAAGGATAAGCCTTGGAAAAACCTGGGATAGTGAGTGGTGTCCCTGTCCATGGAAAAAGGATTGGAATGGGATGATCCTTAAGGTTCTTTCCAACCCAAACCATTCCATGATTCCATGTTTTGCCCTGAGTGATTTCCTGCAAGCCCCTACTCTCATACAGGGAACGTCTCCAGCTTTTCCCTGCCCACTTTTGGATATTCCCTGTGTCCAGCCTGATACTCTGCAGTGGAAAGGAATTTTTCCCTATGGAATTTTCCCCTTGGATCGGAGGAGAGTCCTTGCAGGAAAAGAACCATTTATTGACGGATGGAACACGCAGGAGTCCAAAATTTAAATTCACATTTTTATAGCGAAACCCGTCCAGATAAAGTGAAGGAAACTTGGGAATGAGGCTGCTATTTCTCCTGGAATATCAGCCCTCCACAGGCTCATTTTGAGCAGTTTTTTTAGGAGAGGCCAGCGAGCCTGGGAAATTTGGGAGCCAAATTTGTGCCTCTCCTGGCCCAGGCAGCGAATCCGTAGCCAAGCAGTAAAAACCTGGACGGAAAAGAGCAGGGAATATTTCAAGGAATCACGTTCAGGGGCTGTTTTTGAGGAAGATTCACTGCCTGGATACATCTCAGCTGGAGAAGAGCTCTGGATCTTTAGAGGGAGAAATGATGGATTACGAATTGATCCCAAATCGAGAAATTCCTGCTGTTTTATAGAAAAAGGATGAGAAAAAATATCCTTTCAATGGAATTAAATAGTCCGGGGCTGGCTGACTCAAGAAGTTTATGGATGAACTGGAGATTTCCCTTGGAATATGGGTGGGATGGTAAGAGAGATGATACAGAAGTAAAACTCAGATGAATCCGAAGAAATGGGTGAAGGAAAAGCCCACTGAAGACTTGGAATATAGCAGGGAAAATAATTCATGTCCAAAAGTTTTCCAAAGGAAATTAAGGTTGGAATTTAGGTTCACCTTCCTGAGGTGAAGAATGAAAAATCATTTTTTGGGGGAGAAAAACTGGAATCTCCACCACTCCAGCCTTTAGGAGGAGGCTGGACCTACCAAAAATATCCAGAAGAAAATGGGAGCAGAGGACAGACTGGAAGATCTCCTGAAATTCCTTTGATTCCGAGGGACAATCCCACAGGAATGGGCACTCCCGGGCAGCCGAGCGCTGTCCCTGCCACCCCACCTGGGGGAAATTTTCCAAGGAAAAGTCACAGGAAGGCCACGATGTCCCTGAAATTCCCATTTGTTTTCGTTTTGCAACCAAAACCTGACACCCACCAGGGGAATTTCCCTTTCCCTCTCCTTGGCTCGGGATGAAAAACATTTCTCCAAAAACTTTTCCTCTTCTTTCCCGATTTTTTCCCCTCTTTTTAATGTTTCCCTTGGGAGGCCAAGGACAATCCGGGCCGTATTTCAGGGAGCTCCAGGAAATTGCCGGTGACTCAGGAGGACGCAGAACATTTCACCTCCTTGCTGCCACATTTTCCACCCTTGGAGCCACAGGGCGCTGGAATTCCCGGAAAATTTTGGAAAGGATGGAAAAAAATGACAAATATTTGGTGAACTTCCGGCTGTCCGGTCATGGACATGTCGGGGTGGGTGCAGCCAGCTCTGGACAACCAGATCCCGGCTGGATTTTCAGGAAAATATGGATGTGGAGTTTTCCTTGGAGGGAGCCCTCTTTGGTTGCTCAGTTGTGTCTTGAGGAACAAAATATCCAAGAAAATATCCAAGGGGAAGAACCATCTCCCATTTCTGGAGGAAACCACTGGATCCCAAGAAAATCCAGTTGTTCCTCTGTTTTTCCATCTCCACAAGTCTCCACTGCCTTGGGAAAAGGCTCTGGAGCCAAAGGGGGTGACTGGAAATTCCAGGAGTAAGGAATATTTGATCTTGTGGACATTCCCACTCTCAGGTGTTGGAAGACACCTCTGGCACATGGAAAAGGGATCTGAGCTCCCAATGGACATCTGGGAAGTGGATCCTGGACTGACTCCAGCACATCCCAGTTATTCTGTTCCATGTCTTCCTCCCAGATAATCCTGGATTCCTGTCGGGGGCTGGACCCAATCCCAGACATTGGATCAAGTCCCTGCAGGCCAGGAGAGTCCTGGAATGCCAGGGAAGACCAGGATGGGCACAATCCAGGAGCTGGGAAGCAAAGTTTTCCCAGCTGGGTGATTTAGGGGAGCAGCAGAACTCTCCTTGCACTGAGCCCTCCATGGGATGTGCCATCCCCTCAGGACAAAATGGAAATGCAGGGAACATGGAAAACTGGCCAGAATTCCAGAATTTTGGATATTCCCACCTCCTACCTGGACTTTTCCAGAAGGCAGGAAAAGCACAGCCTGTCCTGGTTGCCAGTGTGTGACCTAGGAGTGACCGATTCCAGCCAGGACACACACGGAGCTCCACATCTCCCCTTTTCCTTCTTTTCCTGCCCTTCCTTCTTTTTTTTCCTTTATAAATAGAACTCGTTGCATTTATGCCAATAAAAGCCAGGAAAAAGTCAGGCTGTTCCGTGAAATTCCAAACCTGCCCAGGGCTGGAATTCTCCCAGTGGGGTCATGAACACTTTTCCATACATCCCGGGCCTTTATTTTTAACCTGTAGCTGGCACTGGGACATTCCCATTGCTGTTCCAAGGAGAAAATCGGGAACAGAAAATCACCTAAAACTTGAGTGCTGTCACACATTCCCAAGAAATCCCAAGGCCGAGGTGTGATCCTCAGCCTGGAACAGGGAAAAGCAGGATGGTCTCCAGAGAATTTAAGAATCATGGGATGGATTGGGGTGGGAAGGGAATTAAAGATGATCCAGTTCCAGCCCCATCCTTGGGCAGGGACACCTTCCACTGTCCCAGTTGGATCCAATTCCCAATGTCCAGCCTAGCCTTGGACATTCCCAGGGATCCAGGGGCAGCCACAGCAAATCTGGGAATTCCAGACCAGCCCCTCCCCACCCTCCCACACAGCAATTCCTTGCCAACATCCCAGCCCAATCTCCCCTTTCCCAGTGGGAAGCCATTCCCTGTGTCCTGTCCCTCCAGGCCTTGTCCCCAGTCCCTCTCCAGCTCTCCTGGAGCCCCTTCAGGCCCTGCAAGGGGCTCTCAGCTCTCCCTGGAGCCTTCCCTTCTCCAGGGGAACATTCCCAGCTCTCCCAGCCTGGCTCCAGCCCTTGGAGGAACTCCTTGGATGGAGACTATACCCCTTCCCTGGGCAGCTGTGCCAGGCCTGGAAATCCCTTTCCACGCAGAAATTTCCCCCAAAATCCAACCTAAACCTTCCCTGCTCCAACTCGGGCCCGTTTCCTCTCACCCTGTCCCTGTCCCTCGGCCGAGTCCGTCCCAGCCGGAACAATCTGGAAGGTGGGAGCCGAAGGGAGGAGACCTTTGTAGCTTTCCCAGCTCCCCGCAGCAACACCAGGGAACGTTGCTCCCAAAAACCCTTTGGCCCAAAGGCTCGTGGCCACGGGGACTTCCCGAGATCCGCCGGGAGGGCCGAGCTCCCATCCGTGTGTCCAGCCAGGACAAAGCCCACGTGCCAAGGCAATAAACGCAGCCTTGGAGGCACATTCCTTTCCTTTCCGGCTCCACACCCAGCTTGACTCATCCTGATCCATGCCCATTCCCTGTTTTCCTCCAGGAGATGACTCCAAAGGCAGTTTTCCGGGCCAACATCTGGAGCTCGGTGGCCACACAAAGGCCGGGGCCTTCTGGAGTCATCGTGTCCCAACATCTGGAGAGCCACTTAGTCCAAGGTCAGAGTCCTGGAGAAGTTTTTATCCATCAAAAAGTGCCGGAATCTCCCTTGGGAATGAGGGATATCTACGAGAACTTTCCTGTTTCTTTATTTTTCCGGGGATTAGCAAATCCACGGAGCAGAAGAAGCCATGGCATCTTCCTTGGAACAGGAGCAACATGAAGGCACAAAATATGGAATAAGGGGAGCATAAACTCATGGAATGGCTGGAATGCGGTTTATTCCCCCAGCCCTTGATCCATTGGGATGAGGGGGATGTGAGGAGGATGGAGAAGGAAAGGAGGGAGGGGTTTTTCCAGGAGTTTTGTAGGAAAAGTGTCCACACAAAGGTTTTGATAGATGAAGAGATTTTCCATCCGTTGACAGCCGGTGATCCGAGGGAAGATTATCCCGGAGTCTCCCCGAGCGTGGTTTGGATCTCCTCAGCTCCCACCTTGGAGCACAAACCTCCCATCCCTGCAAATCTTCCCGAGGGAAGCAGCCGGATGAGATTCATGGTTTGGGAATGGTTTAGGAAGTGCTGGCTCTCCTGCTTTGTCCTTTCCTCTCATCCTGGAAAGGCTTTGATCCATGAATCCCTGGGTGTTTAGGCCAGGAGTTGGACTCCAGTGAGTCTCATGGATAACATCCTTCCAGGATGTTCTGGAATTCCGGGATTCCATGATTCCATGCTGATAATGAAGGGTGTGATCCAATTCCCTGATCACGGCCAGGAAGCCGTGGGATACCCGAGGTACCCACATGGGAATGGTTGGAGCCATGGAAGATCCTGGGAATTCTGGGCTGCAGTGCTAAGTGCAGAGAAGCAGATTGAGCCACTTTTCTGCAATATAGGGCACATCCTTCCAGGATGTTCTGGAATTCCGGGATTCCATGATTCCATGCTGATAATGAAGGGTGTGATCCAATTCCCTGTGCACGGCCAGGAAGCCGTGGGATACCCGAGGTACCCACATGGGAATGGTTGGAGCCATGGAAGATCCTGGGAATTCTGGGCTGCAGTGGGAAGTGCAGAGAAGCAGATTGAGCCAATTTTCTGGAATATAGATCACATCCTTCCAGGATGTTCTGGAATTCCGGGATTCCATGATTCCATGCTGATAATGAAGGGTGTGATCCAATTCCCTGTGCACGGCCAGGAAGCCGTGGGATACCCGAGGTACCCACATGGGAATGGTTGGAGCCATGGAAGATCCTGGGAATTCTGGGCTGCCGTGGGAGGTTCAGAACCAATTTCCTGGAATTCCTCTTTTCCAGGCACGCAAGATGTGCTAATCCCAGTAACATTCCCAGAACCCCACAACACCATCCAAGGGTACTTCCAGGAGCTATTCCAGGGAAAACCTTCCACAATATTCCAGGTGGAATTCCTGGCTCTGCTGGTGCTCACAATTATGTCAAACCCATCTCTAACCTGGGTGGGTTCTCCCTGTGCCATGGATTCGGGATTTTTTGGGATGTGATGGTGGCAGCAGCCAGGATGAGGAAGTTCATTCCATGGAAACAGAAGGGAATTCCTTGCAGTTTCCAAAAATATCACCTGCGGCGTCCTTTCCGTGACACTTCCAGGGGAGAAATCCTGGGAATGTTCAATGGTTTGGATACTGGACTTAGGGAAAAGGAGCAGGGAAAGGTGGCAGCTTTCCCTTCTTTATTCCCGACCTTTTGCTCTGATGAGTCACCACAGTGAGTCACGGGCAGTGGTTCATCCATGGCATTTTCCCCCCTTTCCCGGGATTTGTGCCACGACCTCCTCCACGTTCCTTGGAATTGGTTTCAGTTTTACTGAGAGGAGGATTTGTCCAAATCCCACCAGTTTTCAGGATCCTGGGAGTCATCTGAAGGGAATTCTGAGGGAATTTTGTGCATCCCTCCTGTCCAAGTACTTCCTTCCCCTTTTCCTCCGGTTCCTTCTCCCTCAGATCTCCCACCCCACGGATTTCGTTCCAATCAATCCTGAACTTCTTGGTTTCCTTGGATCACTCCAGGACATTTTGGATACAGGCTGGACATGAGCAGGTGATGAGGGCTTGGAGCTCATTCCTGGAGGTGTGGAAGGGGCAGAATGGATGAAGGGCTGGAATTACACATCCCGGATGATCTTCCGAATTCCAGATTTAAAAGGGATTTTTGCTTTATGTCATCCTTTAGGAAAGTGGGTTATCCCTCTGTGCCAGGCACTGCTGGAATTCTGTGTCCCTCAATTCAGGAAGGACCTGGAGGGGCTGGAGCGTGTCCAGGGAAGGGAACAGAACTGTGAAGAAGCAAAGCTGAGGGAGCAGGGAAAAGGTGAAAATCCCAGGAATTCTGAGGAATTCTGTTTCCATGTGGGAATTACAGGCAGATGGGACACAAATCCCATCAAAACTTGGATGGATAAAGGAAAATCTCCTTTTCACTGGATCTGGTTCATTTATTTTCATCCAATTAAAAGCATTTCATGCAAATTAAATTAATTTGCAT
>VZTZ01048396.1:32747-55181 GCA_013400955.1 Drymodes brunneopygia
CGGGCGGGACGGCCTGCCCGGAGCCGCTTCACAGAAGCTCTCCCTGAAAACCCTGGCCCGGCTACTGAGGAACTTCTTTCCTTCCTTTCTTTCCTTGGGAGAATCTTAATGGATGAAGAGATTCCAGATGGCCGGCGGCCACCTGCCACCGGGATTAACGGTCAAAGCCTCGGGAAGAGCGCTCCGCGATCGTTCCCGCGTGCACAGGAGCCAGCGGACCTTGGACGGAGCTAAATCCCCACCTTATTACCTTTCTGGGAATTCGGGAAGCATTACCCAGCATCCTCCTCGCCGCAGCTCCTGTCTTGAAAAACAATCCGGCTTGGAGCTCCGTGTCCCCTCAAGTATTCCTAGGATTTCGCTTGGAACGGCAACATTTGGAATCCATTATCCAATCGTTAATTTCCTCCACTTTTCCCCCTCCCCACCCGGAGCTTTTAATGCCTTGTGCTGGATCCTGGCACTCCGTGGTCCAAGCAGCTCTGCTCCAATTGTTTTCCTGCAGCTCCATCATTTTTTCCTACTCCAGGAGCCTGGGTTTGCTTGGAGCACGGATCCAAAGGTGTGTCCTGGCTGGAAAGTCCCAGAACAAGATCTGATTCTCCCGGTTTTTCTACCCCAGGCTGGCCCCTGCCTTATCCAACCCCCCAGAATTCCTAAAAAAGTTACTACCTGAAGAGGAGAGTCTGGAAAAAAACAAAATTGGAAAAGAAAAAAAAAAACGCCCTGGAAGAAAAACCAAGGAGATTTCCCCCTCTAAAACTAGAAAGGAAATTTATTCCTGGAGTAATTTTGGGGAGAAATCCCGGGGGATGAGGATCAGGATCATAAAATCACGGAATCATNAAGGAAAAGGAAAAGGAAAAGGAAAGAAGGATATAGGGAAAATATTCCCATCCAAATTAATCCAAAGTTGCTGCCCAGGTACCATCGGAATTTGGTTGAATCCCATCCATGATCTGCTGAAATACAAGGACCATTTTCCCCTGTTTTAAATTTCCAAGGATTTTGCCATGAAAGCCCTTGGAAGGTTACTGGGCTGCAAATCTTGGCCTGAATTTTGGGAGACGCTGACTTGTGCATTTCAAGGATGAGGAAGCAAATGCATCATGGATTCATGGGAAAAATGGGACTGTGGGATGCAGGAGACTCGAGGAATCTCCTTGGATTTTCCACAGAGTCCCTGCAAAGCCTTTGGTTGGATCATTCCTCTTGCAGGACATCCATGGAAGGAATCCTTTGCTTTTATTTCCCTGCTGCAAAAAAGGTGGGAAAAGATTTGGGAATTCTTTTTTTTCCTCATTGTTCTGGACTACAAAATCCCAGAGATTTTCTGGCTCGGGGGGATGAATGGGAAGAAGTTCCATGGAATTCTGGATCCCTGGTTTCTGAGGAACCACAGGGCGGGAGAGGCAGGTTGGAGGTCTGGAATGGAAGACCCCAAAACCAAGGGAATTTTCCATTTCCAAGAGAGGGAAGACCCCAAAATTCTCCATTTTCAAGGTCTAAAAAACTTCTTCAGGACCTGGAACATTTGTCATATGCACAGAATTCCTGAGCAAAGGAACAATGACTACAATATCTTGGAATAATGGGATGAAGCCTCTCTCCAGGTAAATGAAAGGATCAGAAGTAGAACCACATTTTGCTGCTGCAGCTGCAGCGTAACCGAATCCTGAAGTTTTATGGGTGAAATCCCTAAATTAATTCTTTTCCTCCTTGTTGTTCTGGACTGCAGAATCCTGGAGATTTTCTGGCTCGGGGGGGATGAATGCGAAGAAGTTCCATGGAATTCTGGATCCCTGGTTTCTGAGGAACCACAGGGCGGGAGAGGCAGGTTGGAGGTCTGGAATGGAAGACCCCAAAACCAAGGGAATTTTCCATTTCCAAGAGAGGGAAGACCCCAAAATTCTCCATTTTCAAGGTCTAAAAAACTTCTTCAGGACCTGGAACATTTGTCATATGCACAGAATTCCTGAGCAAAGGAACAATGACTACAATATCTTGGAATAATGGGATGAAGCCTCTCTCCAGGTAAATGAAAGGATCAGAAGTAGAACCACATTTTGCTGCTGCAGCTGCAGCGTAACCGAATCCTGAAGCTTCAGGGCCAGTGGAAATTAGGCTTCAAATGAAGCTTCCAATTCAACGGAATTCCTGGCAGAATTCCACGCAAGAGGTCATGAAATCAAGGATTGATGTAGTGCTGTCGGGAGGGAAAGGGCACAGCCGAATTTAAATCATATTTAGATTAAAAAGCCGGAGCATCAAAAATATTTTCCTTTGAGCTTTACAGCACAATTAAGAACAGTTTAAGCTTTCAGTCCTGGTGGCTTTCACTCAGGCCTGCGGTTAACCAGAGGCTGGAGATAAATTCCCGTTCCCTTGGCCTGGGAATGCCATCTCTGTTGGGATGGAGAATTATCCCTTCCTCCGAGCAGCCCCCTTATCTTCCAATCTGCGAATCGCAGGGGCTCCCACAGAAGGAAATCTTTTATTAAGCTTTTTATTTTCCTTTGCTGCAGGCAGCAGACTAAATAAACTCCGGCCTAGGCTTTGCGCGGTGTCTCTCCGTAGGCCGCATCCAAGAAACACAGACAATGCCGGTTTGCAGGAATGAAGGAATTTTAATAAAAACAACCCCGGTCCCCCCCTCCTTGTCAACTCCTTCGGCTGGATTGTCCTGAAGAATTTATTTCATTACTCTAAGTGCTGTTGACTTAGTGTTGGTTTCAGCACTTGGATTCTTGGATAGCCTGAATAAAAACCCCGTTTTCCAAGATAAATACATTATGCAAAGGATGACCTTCGTGCCTGCGCTGCTCCGGCTGCCGGCTCCGGCGGCTTCCTCCTTCCGAGGGGCTCTCGGAGTTTCGGAGCTGGGGTTCGGGTCGGGTGGGTGGAAGTTCTGCAAGCGAGGGAGAAAGGGGGGAAAATAAAAATAGGGAAGCCGGAGCTCCATTCCCAACGGAGGCAGAGGCAGGGAAATGTCAGATGGGATGGAGTGGAAATGCTGCTTCCATGGATGTCCAAAACTCCAAAGGTTTTTCCATCTTAAAGGAAGTTTTTTGGACAGAAATAAGGCCCCACTCTGCTGATTCCCTCAAAACGGAGCCATTCCAGGCTTTCAGGGAGGTGGAAATTCCCAGAGCCCCTTGCAGGGCCTGAAGGGGCTCCAGGAGAGCTGGAGAGGGACTGGGGACAAGGCCTGGAGGGACAGGAGCCAGGGAATGGCTTCCCAGTGGGAAAGGGGAGATTGGGCTGGGATGTTGGCAAGGAATTCCTGGTTTGGAGGGTGGGGAGGGAATTCCCGTCCCTGAGAGGACAAACAGAAAAGGGGGGACCTGAATTTTCTGGGTGGAGGGAAAAGAGGGGAAGGACCTGGCCTTGGCGGGAACGGGGAGAACAGTGGGTTGGGTGTCTTCACATTCCTGAACCTTTCCCAGCTGGAATCGCTGAATGTTCCGATTGCTGGGTATCACAGGGCCACAAAGATCTCTGCTCTGCCCATTGTGACACCACAAATCCAGGAAATCCCTGGATAACTCCAGTTGGAAAAGCCCTCCAAGGTCATCGAGTCCAACCATTCCCCAGCACTGCCAAGGCCACCACTGATCCACGTCCCCAAGTGCCACATCCACATGGATTTTAATCCATCCAGGAATGAAGTCTCCACCCCTGGAAAGCTTCTTCCAGGCCTAGACAACCTTTTCCATGGAGAAATTTTCCCAAATATCTAACCAAAACCTCCCCTGGCACATTTGAGGCCATTTCTTCTCGTCCTAAATGACAAAACTATTCCTTAGATCGGAGAATTTTGTGGGATTTTTTTGGGAAAAGCTCCCCTTGCCTGATACAAACCACTGCCTCTTCCTGATTGGTTTCCAATTCCTTTCATCGCAGGATTCCTGCAGATTTCTCCTTGATCCCAAAAACTCCCAAACAATCCAGTGTCAGCTTCTGTCATCAGATCCTGACTGTTCCGGGCAAACTCCAGGAGCTTTGGTTTCTCCTAACGAGCCTGAGGCTTAACGAGCCTCTAACTTGATATTCCTGTTAAATGAAAGAAGATGACGAGGAGATGGCGGAAAAGCAGGAAAAAAAATCAGGAATTCTTCCCAGTTCGGCGTGGTTAAAAGGCAGAGCCAAAATCCTGGAATTTCTCAGTTTCTAGTGACCACTTTTGATCCAAAAAGTAGCTGAGGGATGTGACTCCAACTTTCCCAAATCCATGGAAAATGACCCATTGGAGCAGCCTTTCCTCCTCCTCATCTTCCCATCCCTGATTCTCTGTGACTCACGGCTTCCACTCATCCCAAAAACCGTCCTTTCCTTATCCCTTTTTGCCATTTCTGACCCAATTTTCCCAGTTTCCCAGAAATCAGAGTCTCTCAGTCAAGCTCAGCTTTCTGGGTCTTCGGCTCGTGCGATCCAGCACAATTTTAGGAAGGAATAGGCACGGTAAGGGAAGAGGATGATTGGATCCAGGAGAAGAATCACGTCCAGTAAAAATTACAGGAAAAATAAGCGTGGGAAGGCAGAATATGAATCAGATTTTGGCCTGGAAAGCAGCTTCCACCTCCTTTTTCTTCAGGAAAAAGAGGATTTGGGGAACTGGGAGCGGCCACGGGAATTTTAGTTCATGTCTTCCCGAAAGGAAGACCCTCGGATGAATCCTGGCAAAAAAATTTAGCCCAAACAGAGGAGAGGAGTTTCTATGGAATCACTGACGGCACTTTCCGGAAAACTTCATTTGTGCGGAGCCGTTTCCCACCCTGAAATCCCACCCAGAAAATGCTCCTTTGCTTAATTCCCCTTTCTGGAAAATTCAATGTGTGCGGAGTTGGTTCCCACCCTAAAATCCCACCCAGAAAATTCTCCTCTGATGGATTCCTCTGGAACCCAAGCTGTGAAGGTAGTGAATTTTTAGGGAAGTTTTCCAAGGATATGTTGGTCTTATCCCAGCTTGGAAGAGGTTCCAGTTTTTTGGAGTCCTCACCTGCTTGGTTCTTCTTTCTCAGGTTCCACCAAGTGCTGGGTGTAACTACTCCGGGTGTAACTCCTGGGTGTAGCTACAACCACCTCAGAGCGGGATGGTGAGAGAGGAAAACCCAGAGCAAAAAGGCCCCAAAAACCATTTCCAGTCCTGACAGCAAAAAAGCAACAAAATCGGCTCTGGAAAAGCAGGAAAAATCATGTGATTGACAAGAACAATCCTTTGCTCCATCCAGGAGCAGCATTCCTGATCTTCCGACACGGATCCAGGATGATCATGGACTTGGGTGGGGTCTCGTGCTCCAAAGTTTGGCAGATCCTTGGTGCCGGTCCAAAATCAGTCCAGGGTGGGGATGAATAGCTGGAGCAGCCCTGGGAGAGGGATTTGGGATGTTGTGGATGAGGCTGGGATGGCCTAACCCAGATTCCCCACCCCAGGCCTGGGCTGATCCCAAAGGAAAGGTGGGAATTGTGTCCCTGAGCCCCCTGAGGTGAGAGCCCACCTGCAGAGCTGCCCCAGCCCTGGGGCCAACAGCACAAGGACGTGGAGCTGCTGGAGAGAGCCCAGAGGAGGCCCCGGAGCTGCTGCAGGGCTGGAGCCCCTCTGCTCTGGAGCCAGGCTGGGAGAGCTGGGAATGTTCCCCTGGAGAAGGGAAGGCTCCAGGCAGAGCTGAGAGCCCCTTGCAGGGCCTGAAGGGGCTCCAGGAGAGCTGGAGAGGGACTGGGGACAAGGCCTGGAGGGACAGGACACAGGGAATGGCTTCCCACTGGGAAAGGGGAGATTGGGGTGGGATGTTGGCAAGGAATTGCTCTCTGTGAGGGTGATATTCTTCCATGAAATAATTTGAAAATTCCAAAAATTTGCCCCAAACAGGAGAAGAGAAGGAAAAATCAGTCCTTCCTGAAACATCCATGAATATGTGCAAGTATCTAAACAGGTCTCCAGGTGGGAATGGTGAAATTCCTCTTTTGGACAAGGAATGAACCAGATAAGAACAATTTACGGAGTTTTTATTCCACTTCCCACTTGGCTCCACCCTTGCACGGAGATTTTGGGATTAGGATTTCATTCAGAGTCCTTAAAGCCACCAAAGAAGACGCTGGAGGGAATCCCAGCTCCATGGATTGTGCTGCCAAAGGGACCAAAGGTCTGGAATGACATCAACCTCCTGCTCTGGGATTTGTTCCTGTGGCTCCTTGGCTCCCAAAAGTCCGGAGGGCTCTCAGAGACTCACTGGAATCAGGGATGGAAAAGCCCCATCCGCTGACCCCAGGATTTTCTGGACTCTGTGGTACCTGGGGCTTTGTCCTCTCCCACTCTGGAGGCCCTCAAGCCAAGGAGCTTCCACCCTTCCACCATTCCCACCAGGATACCATTCCAAAGCTCCCTTAAAAATATTTTCCTGAGAGCTCATCCAACTTTTTTTTTTCCCCACTTCATTTCAGGACCCTCCTCCTTGGAAATCCTTCTGCTCCCCGTTCCGTGGGTTTGGGATTGAGGTTTTCTTGGGATGCGTGGATGTCTGTATAAGGTTTGATCACATTCCTCATGATCCATGACCTCGGAGCAGGCAAAGGATGTGGAGGGACTTCCTTCCCTGCAAATCCCTTCCGAGGGCTGGCCATGGTTGTTGGAAGCAGTGAGGGGCTCTTTGGGAACGGCATTCCTGGGAGTGGGACGTTCTCCTAAAAAAATCCGATGGAAAAGACCCCAGGCAAAGTCCAGCAAAGTCCTGTGGCCAGAGAGGGAATAAAATCCTGGACGTGGAAGGAATTCCCTCACATTGTGTTGGCTTGGAGCAACTGGAATTTATCAGGAATCATGGAATGGTTTGGGTTGGGAAGGGCCGTTAAATCCCATCCATGGGCAGGGACACCTCCCACTATCCCAGGTGGATCCAAGTCCTGTGCAAACTGGATTTGGACTTTTCCAGGGATGAGACATCACCAACTTCCCTGGGCAGTTTAATTTTAAGCTTTAATTCTCCCACAGGTTTCTGTGGCCAGACAGGGAATAAAATCCTGGATGTGGAAGGAATCACCTCACACTGTGTTGGCTTGGAGCAACTGGAATTGATCAGAAATCATGGAATGTTTTGGGTTGGGAAGGCACCTTAAATCCCATCCCATTCCACCCCATCCATGGGCAGGGACACCTCCCACTATCCCAGGTGGATCTAAGTCCTGTGCAATCTGGATTTGGATTCTTCCAGGGATGAGATATCACCAACTTCCCTGGGCAGTTTAAATTTAAGCTTTAATTTTCCCACAAGTTTCTGTGGCCAGACAGGGAATAAAATCCTGGATGTGGAAGGAATCACCTCACTCTGTGTTGGCTTGGAGCAACTGGAATTGATCAGAAATCATGGAATGTTTTGGGTTGGGAAGGGCCTTAAACCCCATCCTGCTTCACCCCATCCATGGGCAGGGACACCTCCCACTATCCCAGGTGGATCTAAGTCCTGTGCAATCTGGATTTGGATTCTTCCAGGGATGAGATATCACCAACTTCCCTGGGCAGTTTAAATTTAAGCTTTAATTTTCCCACAAGTTTCTGTGGCCAGACAGGGAATAAAATCCTGGATGTGGAAGGAATCACCTCACACTGTGTTGGCTTGGAGCAACTGGAATTGATCAGAAATCATGGAATGTTTTGGGTTGGGAAGGCACCTTAAATCCCATCCCATTCCACCCCATCCATGGGCAGGGACCTCCCACTATCCCAGGCTTCTCCAAGCCTTTTCCAACCTGGATTTGGACACTTCCAGGGACAAGACATCACCAACTTCCCTGGGCAGTTTAAGTTTAAGCTTTAATTCTCCCACAGGTTTCTCCTTTTCCTTCAGTTCCTCATTTTCTTGTGGAAAACCGATGAGGGTTGGGATGACCTGGACTCCTCTTCCCACCAGGCTCAGCGGGAATGCTACTGCCTGGATATTCCGAGACAAAGAGACCTCTCAATTCCTCAACATCCCGCTTTTCCAGAGGCTTCTCGGCAGGGCCAAACCTCCCCTGGCAAACCTGGGAAAGGAAGGATCTGTCGGAAAACGTTATCGGTGGAAATATCCGGAGCACTTCGGAGATATGTGGACACCTAATTTCCAAGTATTTCCTCGCGAGCTGAGCGACCGAATTCCTTTGGCATCTTCGGGAGCCTGATCTGAGCTCCGGAATGCGAAGCCGCTCTCCAAGAAAGGCTCGGGACACGGAGTCAGGACTTTCAGGCCGGGGCAGGGGAGTGGGGAACAGCCTGACACGGCTGTTTTCTTTTCCAACAACAGCCGCCTCCCGCAGTTTTGGGATAAAGCCGGGGAATCCTGGGGTGCCGAGGGCCCGCGTGGAGCCCTGGCCCGGGAATTTTCTTGCTGGGAGCGTGAGTGGGCTGGAAGAAAAACACACAAGTGCTCCGGAGGAGTAAACGCTAAACAATCCTTAAAAAAACAGCCCGGCCGCAGCCGTCCCCGCGCTTCCCGAGGCCAGGCCGCCGCGGGGAGCGGGATGAGAAGGATCCCGCGGCGGCTCCGGCCGGAGAAGGCAGGAGGGACACGGCTTTAGCAGGGAGAAGGAACTTGAGGAATGGGCGAAAGCTGTGAGGGATGCAGCCACGGAAAGGGAATGTGCTGCTCCGGCCAAGTTCGCTGCCAGGGCTGCCTGCGCGGCTTCCAATAAAATCGCGGAGAACGAGGATTTGTCTTTTTAATGGAATTTTGTCTGCCCGGCTTTTTGACCTCCTGAATTCCCCCCCAGCACAGCCGGAGCATCTCTGGTGTCGCTCTGGATGCTGCCTGTGTCCTACCTGATCCGTGGGGCTGCCGGGTGCTTGGAGGGTTGGGAATGTTTATTCCAGAGGTTGGGATGTGACACCTCAACTCCGGATACTGTGTGGGAATAGTTTCCTGCCTGGTTGCTGCCACAGAGGGATCCATTTTTTTCCAGGATCAAGGACAACCTTCATCACCCTCTCTGTGTCCCAGATCCCTCTTTTCCTCAGGAGCTCTGCTTATTCCCATTTTTTCCAGGACCTAAGACAACCTTCATCACCCTCTCTGTGTCCCAGATCCCTCTTTTCCTCAGGAACTCTGCTTATTCCTGAGGTTTTTCCCCTCACCATCCCCTTCCCATGGCTGTGCCGCTGCTGTGCCCATGGGAAATTCCTAGAATTTCTAGGAATTCTGGAGAATCCTCTGGTATTTGTTTTCCAGCCTCATGAGCTGAACTATCGTTTTAGGGGAAAAAGAGGGATGAGACGGAGAAGGAAATCCCAGAGCAGAGTTGAAGATGCTGATCCTCATCATCCCGGCTGGAATTCTTTGGGTTGGGAAGGAGCTTAAATCCCATCCCATCCCATCCCATCCCATCCCATCCCATCCCATCCCATCCCATCCCANGCTGCTTATCCCTGAATTCCAGCTAAGACTGGAATTTTACCCTTGGACTGTTCTTATTTGTTGCTTCCCACCTTGTTTTTCCTCCCTGAGTTTTTCCTTACCCTGGAATTACCTTTGGGTGTCCTCTCAGCTCCTTCACCCTCTCAGGAAAATCATTCCCAGTGCCCATTCGGAATGGATTTTCCTGGTGTTTTCCCAACATTTTCATTCCCCTCCCAGCCCTGGCCTTGCTGGAATTCCTCCTGTGCCAATTTCTCCTGGTTAATTATCCCTTTATCCCACGAGCCTGCTGTCCTGGAATCCCGCCAGGCTACCTGATATTCCTTTTATTTGATTTTTTTTTTTCAATCCATGCCTTTTTTTTATTCCACACTTTTCCTTGCCACTCTCTCTTCCCCTCCTCTCACCTTCTGTTTTAACAATGCCGCGGGATCACGTTCTCCCGGCTGGATTTTTTCCAAAGAGACCGAAATTAAAGCAGAAATGTTCCAATGGCTGATTTTCCATCATTTTTGGGTGGTTTTTTTTTAATCCCCAAGGAGAGGTGAAGTCTGGTCAGTTTTCCCAAGGTTCTCCTTGATGTTTTCCATTGATTATGAGCCCAGATGGGCAAGAATTCCAATGGCATCCTGGCCTTTATCCAAAATGGAGTGGGAGCAGGAGCAGGGAATGATGGCACTGCTGGGACACCTCAAATCCTGGATTGGGTTCTGGGATCCTCATGGAAAGAAGGACCTGGAGGGGCTGGAGCATGTCCAGGGAAGGGAATGGAGATGGGAAGGGGTTGGAGAATTCCTGAGGGAGCTGGGAAAGGGGCTCAACCTGGAGAAATGGAGGAGCCACAGGGATCCTTTTCCCTCTCTGAAATTCCCTGAAAGGTTGGAGCCAGGAGGGAGTCAGGATCTGCTCCCAGGGAATACCAGGATAACAGGGAACAGCCTCAGTCTCGGCCAGGGGAGGCTCAGGTTGGACATCAGCAGGAATTTCCTCATGGAAAGGGTGGTCAGGCCTTGGAAAGGCCCAGGGAGGTTTGGATTCCCCATCCCTGGAGGTGTCCGAGGAATTCCTGGATGTGGCACTCAGTGCCAAGGTGGGGATCGGTCACAGTTTGGACTCGATGATCCTGCAGGGATTTTCCAACCTCAGTGATCCCAGGATTCCGTGGTTAAAACCCTTCTAGGGAAGGATGGAAGAAGATCCAAGAAAGGCTTTATTTCCTCTTTTTTTTTTTGGTTTTTTTTTGTTTTTCTTCAGGAAATCATGGAAAGGGAAGGAAAAAGGAAAAATCCATGGAGCAGGAACGGAGCTGGGGACAGACATGGCCCAGGAGAGGTGGAAGGAGAGACCAAAACCATTCCAGCTGCTCCTGCCACAGCCCAGTTTCCTCTGGAAAATTCTGGAATCTCATCCCGTGTTTCCTGAACTGGAGAGCGTCCGGCTGATTCTTCCCATCCTGGGATCCATAAATCTTAATCCCAGATTTCCAGGAGCAGCACTGGCCCATTCCCAAAACATTTGAGGAAAAGTTGGATGCACAGATGAGCCCGTAATCCCAGATTTCCCAGTTCCTTTTCATTTTCGGGGATACGGGTTGGGAAAAGGACTCCAATTTCCTCTGGATTTTGGAATGAATAATTCCATAGCTGTGTGTCACCTTTGGAATCAGAGCTGGATGTTCCTGGTGGCAAACATGAAAGGAGTTTGGTTTCCTTCCAATTTTTCTTCCCAATAAAATCTCTCAAGCCCTAGAACTTTTAACAACAACAAAAAAATGAAAAAAAAACCTAAGGAAAAATAATAATTTTGGGCATTTAATGATGTTTAAAAGATTGAAAAGGAAGATTTATCCCATATCATCCAAATCCTGACCCAAAGAATATTTTTAGGATGTGTCCACCTAAGATCCTTAAATGCCAATAAAAACAGAGAGAAATCTCTCCATAAAAATAGAGGATTTTCCTTCCTACAAGTTCAGATTTTCCTTTAAAAAAACACAATTCCTTCAGGTGTGGATTAAACCCAAAAAAAATTTGGAAGCTTTTTCCTGGAGAGAAGGATGAATCCTTTAGAATTTCTCCCCCTGGGATGTGCCTCCTTCTCCATAGGCTGAGGCCTTTGCGTTGAGGTTTGATGTCTTTCCAAAATCCGGGATAAACAAAGACAGGGATAAAACACCGGGATAAGGTCACCCCACCCCCCCGGGGATGAGGGATGAGGCGTTTAATTGGCAATTAATGGGGCTGGAAATGAAGACGTGGGGACGGGGCTAAATAAAATTCAAATGAAAACAAACAGAGGCCGTCGGAATGACAGCAGGACTTGGAAGAATCCCAGGAGTTAAATCTTGGAAATGGAATTTGCAGAGCGGCTCCTTTGGAAGAGAGGAGAAGGTGGGAAAGGTGGGATGATCCTGGTTCCTTCCACGGCTCCTCTCTCCATGGAGGGAAATCCTTAAAAATGCCTAGAGCTGTTTCCTTTGGATATTTTTGGGATCTAACAGCTCCAGGAATCCTGAGCTCTCCTCCAGGGAATCGGGGCTGGATGAGCACAGGGTTTAGGGATGGAGGGACAATTCCATCCTTCCACCACTGTGTCCCACTTTCCAGAGCCTCTGGAGCCAGTCTAGTCCTGGACTTAAAATCATGGAATGGTTTGGGTGGGAAAGGGACTTTGAATTCATCCCATTCCATCCCATAAATGGGCAGGGACACCTCCTGCTATCCCAGGTGGATCCAACCTGGCCTTGGACATTCCCAGGGATCCAGGGGCAACCACAGCAAATCTGGCAATTCCAGCCCAGCCCCTCCCCACCCTCCCACACAGCAATTCCTTGCCAACATCCCAGCCCAATCTCCCCTTTCCCAGTGGGAAGCCATTCCCTGTGTCCTGTCCCTCCAGGCCTTGTCCCCAGTCCCTCTCCAGCTCTCCCTGGACAAGGCTTGGAACACCCTGGGGTATTGGAAGGAGTCCCTTGTAAGTGGGGTTGTAAGTCTGGTTTCTTTCCATGCTGATATTGATCCTTGGATTGGTCCCTCCATCCCAACTTTTCTTGTAGTAAGGAATTAATTCCCAAGCCCTGCCTGGATGCTACAAAAAACTCTACTGGTTTAGTAGAAATATACAGAAAAACCAGCAATTCCTTGGAATATTTTGTGGAAAAATCCATCAGGGCTGCTCTAAGATTGAGTTTGAAGGTGGAGGAGGGAGGATGAAGCTCTGGATTTCACCTCGTGGGCCATGGAAATCTGGGATTCATGGATTATTTCCAAGGAATCTCCGAAGATTTCAATAGTAGAAAAACAATTTTGTCTGTGCTCCTCGGAGATTCTCATGAGGAAAATTCCCTCAGGGAGTTTCAGCTCCACTGGGACACCTTTGGGAATCCGGAAGGATTAAAAACCTTGGGAATAAACAGCCAGAAGGTACTTCCAAGGCACTTTCTCAGGAAATCCACCCGGAGCATCTTGGGCTGGATCCCCAAGGCTCCGTTCTTCCCTGAGACCCCGGGAAAGTTGGGATGGAGATCCCAAATTGAATCCAGCTTTTCCAGAGCCACAAATCCAGCAGGAAGGAGACACTTTAGCCCTGGTTTCATCCAAAGTTTCCCAGGGCTGAGCTTAATTCCAAGCCACAAGGATCCAATGGATGGCTGCGGGTCATTTTTCCTTTGGGATCACCCACATCCCTTTTTTTTTGCATCCCATCTTTGCTCTCTTCCTACTTTTTTTTTAAGGAATCACCCAAAGATGAAGCAAATTCCTGCACTTGGAGCTGAGGGGATTTTTCCTTCTGTTTGGTTCTTTTTGAGGCGCATTCCGCGTGGATCTTTTTCCCAAATCCCGTTGGAATTGCCTGGCTATGGAGTGTGGGCCATTGCTGCCCTCTGCTGCGGGGAGCCAGAAATTCCTGATCCTTGGGATGAATCCAGGGGTGTCCCCTCCCCTTTCCCAGGATTTCGAGTCTCCACTCAGAAGATCTTCAGCACCTGGAGCATCTCCGTGAGGTTTGTGTTGGGATAAGGGTAAGGAAAACCCCTGGAATTCGAGATCCGGCTGCTTATTCCCGAGGTTTTTAATCCTTCAGGATTCCCAAAGGTGTCTCAGTGGAACTGTGACTCCCTGAGGGAATTTTCCTCATGGGAATCTCCGAGGAGCACGGACAAAATTGTTTTTCTAGGATCAAAATCTCGGAAGATTCCTTGGAAATAATCCATGAATCCCAGATTTCCATGGCCCACGAGGTGAAATCCAGAGCTTCATCCTCCCTCCTCCACCTTCAAACTCAATCTTAGAGCAGCCCTGATGGATTTTTCCACAAAATATTCCAAGGAATTGCTTGTTTTTCTTCCCAGTATTTCCACTAAACCACGAAATACTTGGTAAGAGCTCATGAGGTAATTAATCATAATTAATCAGAATTAATCATAATTAATCATACTGGGATTTACAGCCCAAGCAAACTCATGGGGTTCATCATTCCTGGAAAAAAAATTCATGGAATTCAGGAGATGCCATTTGCCTGGAATCTTCTGGGTCATCCTCACCAGATTATTCAGGAGCTGCGTCGCGGCCAACGGCAGCTCAGCCTCCCTTTTCCAGGGAGCTTTTCCAAGGAAAAGGAGGGCATGAAATCCCTGGATGAGGTCAGAGGAGCAGGTCAGGAAACCACAGAGGCTCCTACCAGGAAGAATTCCCAAAGGAAAAGTAAACCAGGATCGGGATAACCCAAACAGAGGAAAACTCCAGTGTTGGAGCTGGGACATTCCCACTCCTCGGGATCATCCAGAAAAGGAGGGAGTCAATTTATCCATGGATCTATTTATGTGTTTTAAGGAGCTTTTCCATTAAAGTCCAGGCCTGGAAAGGATCCAAATGGAAGCTAGGGAAAAGTTTTGGATTTTAACAAACAAACTCCTTGGAGAAGCTGCTCCAAAGTTTTGGACTCAGATGTGGATCCAAAATGGGAAGAATCCAACTGGATCCTTGACCGTGCCTCGTTTTCCCTCTCTCCGAGGGAAAATTCAGAACTAAAGCCCAAAAGTGCTACAGATCCATTAAAGTTCAGTATCCAGGGAATAAAATCCTTGGAATAAACCCTTTCCAGGCTGTTTGCAGTGACCACATCCCAGGGGGAGACAGACGGATAAAAATCTGGGAAGTGAATTCACCTGGATAAAGGGATTTTGGGTTGTTTCCCCATCCCACGCTGATTCCAGATGGGAAAAGCATTTGGAATGTGGCCCAGGTTTAAATCCTGAATTTGGAGAGAGCAAAGTCCAGCTCTTAAGCCAGACCCAGGCAAGCCCAGGAGCACCCAGGGATAGTGGGAGGTGTCCCCGGTCATGGAATGGAATGGGATTTAAGGTCCCTTCCAACCCCATTCCATGAATCCTTGACTCTGTGCTCCCAGAAAAGACAGGATCCCATTTAGTCTTTCAGGCCTTTATAATTCCATGTGGGTTAGATGGGATTTTGGGGAGGAATTCCTGGCTGGGAGATCAGGGAGGGTCTGGAATGGAATTCTCACATTTGCTGTGGCTGCCCCTGGATCCCCGGCAGTGTCCAAGGCCAGGTTGGATGGACTTGGATCCACCTGGGAACAGTGGGAGGTGTCCCTGTTTTAATTCCCATCTTTCCAAGCGTGGAACCCTTTCCCAATCCCACCAGAAAAACCCTTTGCTCCTCTTTGTCACCTCAGGAAAATCCCTCATCCCCAAGCCAGGCTCGGAAAAGCTTCAAAGGAACCCTGGAGACAGCGAGGCCACAAATTCCTTCGGAATGAAAAGCCCAACGGGGCATTCCCAAGCCCTGAAGTCCAGACGGATTTGATGGATTCCATCCGTAGGGTTGAGCTTCCAAGTAATTTCCCTTCACAGCAGCGTGGCCCGATCCCAACCGGAGCCGGACTGAGCCGGCTCCTGACCCTCGGCTGCGATTGCTACACCCAAAATTATTTCAGGGAATGCAAGAACAATCCGGGAGCCTGGCTGGGGGTGCCACCAACTCCAGGGGCACTTAAAATCTGGGATATTTGGCTTTTGGTGTTTGTAGCCGGAGGAGAGCTTGGGAAAGAGCTGGGGTGTGGAATGTTCTGGTGGCTTTTCCCGCTGCCGAGGCTGGCAGGAACCATTCCCACATTATTGGTGTCGGCTTGGACCTGACCTCTCCTGCAAGATGAGGAAATAATTCCGTGTTTTCTGAGGAAAAAGCTCTGGAAATACCCAGCCAAAACCTCTGGGAATATGGCAAAAAAGAAGGATGGATCCTTTGGGTGCTGCCACTACTGGCTGTTTTATGGGACCACGGTGATGAATTTGGGAACAGAGCAGGGATAAGAACTCCGGGAAGGATCTTCTGTGTCAATCCAGATGGGGGTGAAGTGGGAATGAGGAGGTTGAAGGGTTTTCCAGAGTGACTGTGGATTCCCTATCCCTGGAAGTGTCCAAGGCCAGGTTGGACATTGGGGCTTGGAGCCACCNTTCCCTGTGGTGAGCAGTGCCAGAGGAGCCCGGAGCAGTTTCGGGGATGTTTCCACACAAACATTTCTGGAGTGGTTTGAAAGCCAAGCCAACCTTTTCCCGGCTTTTGGAATCGCTTTGAACTTTTGGAGCCACTTTGGAGCAGCAGAATTTCAGCGATTCCGGAGCTCCACACAAGCTGGGTGCAGACAAATCCCTAAAAAAGCTTTTTTGGAGGAAAACCAGCTCCATGTGCCCAGCAGTGTGGGAAGGAAGGAGCTGCCAGCCAGACCTGGAGAGGAGGATCCAATCCAGGGAAGAGCAGCTGGGATTTCATGGAAATAACTCAGCCCCATCCCCAGGTGATAAAACAGCTGAATTCCAGCCCAGCTGATCCCAGAGCAGGGAATCAATCTGGGAAGTTCTCACTCCCTCTTTTTCTGTGCTGGGGGTGCAGCTGATCCTGAAAAAAATGAAGATTTTTGGCAAGAAAGGAATTTTTTTTCCCTTTTTTTTGCTGTTGGGAAGAAGCCAAGGGCTGAACATCCCCATCCACAGCAGAGCTGGAGCAGAAGGAGAGAGGGAAAAGGATGGAAAAGGCAGAAGGGAGGGAAAGGAGACCCAGGGGAAAAAAATAAAATAAATCAAATCTTGGAGGTGTGGAAAGGGAGAGAAAAGTGGGAGGGAAGGAATTAAAAGAGGGAGAAGATGGGAAAGGAAAGATGGAAAGGAGGAGAAGGAAACTCCGGAAAAAAGTCGGGAGATGTGGACAGGGAATGAAAATGAGAGTGATGAAATTTAGAGGGGAAATGCGAAGGAAGAAAGGGAATTGTGGACAGGGAAAAGTGGGAGAAGCTGGTTTGGGAATTGTGGGGAGTAAAAAGGGGGAGAATAACTGATTTGGGAATTGTGGACAGGAAAAATAGGGAGCAGCCAATTTGGGAATTGTGTGGATTTAAAAATGGGGAGCAACCGGTTTGGGGATTGTGGGGAGTGAAAAACAGGGAGCAGCCAGTTTGGGAATTGTGGACAGGAAAAAAGGGGGGAATAACTGATTTGGAAATTGTGACAGGAAAAAGGGGGAGCAGCTGGTTTGGGAATTTTGATAGGGGAAAAGGGGGAACATTTGGTTTGGGAACTGTGACAGGAAAAAAGGGGGAAATAACTGATTTGGGAATTGTGGACAGGAAAAGTGGGAGAAGCCAATTTGGGAATTGAGAGAGGGGGAAAAAGTGAAAGACTGGTTTGGGAATTGTGACTGGAAAAAGGGGGATAAGCCAGTTTGGGAAGTGTAGACAGGAAAAATGGGAAGAAGCCAGCTTGGGAATTGTGGGGAGTGAAAAAGGGTGAACATTCAGTTTGGGAATTGTGGACAGGAAAAAAGGAGAAATAACTGATTTGGGAATTATGGGCAGGAAAAAGGGGGAGAGGCTGGTTTGGGAACTGTAGACAGGAAAAGTGGGAGAAGATGATTTTGGAATTGTGAGAGGGAAAAAAGGGGAGAAGGTGGTTTGGGAATTGTGATAGGAAAAAGGGGGAGCAGCCTTTTTGGGAATTGTCAGGAAAAATGGGGAGCAGCCAGTTTGGGAATCGTGGGCAGGAAAAAACGGGGGAATAACTGATTTGGGAATTGTGACAGGAAAAAGGGGGAGCAGCTCGTTTGGGAATTGTGACAGGAAAAAAGGGGGAAATAACTGATTTGGGAATTGTGGCCTGGAAAAAGGGGAAGAGCTGGTTTGGGAATTTTGGGCAGTAAAAAGGGAGAAATAAGTGATTTGAGAATTGTGGACAGGAAAAGTGGGAGAAGCCAATTTGGGAATTGAGAGAGGGGGAAAAAGTGAAAGACTGGTTTGGGAATTGTGACAGGAAAAAGGAGGATAAGCAGTTTGGGAATTGTGGACAGTAAAAAAGGGGGGAATAACTGATTTGGGAATTGTGGGCCGGAGAAAGGGGAAAAGCTGGTTTGGGAATTAAACAAATTTAATTTTGGGGAGCAAAAAGAGGGAGAAGCCAGTTTGGGAATTGTGACAGGATAAAGGGGGGAACAACTGGTTTGAGGGAGATTTGAGGCTTCCAAACAGGAATTTCTCCCCAAAACTGGGGAGAAAGGCACAGGGAAAAAAAGCAGGAGCAGGGAGCAAGGAATCACAGAACCCTTCAGGCTGAAAAAACCCTGGAATCTCAGCCAGCCCAACCTTGGAACAACCGGGAAGAGCAGCGGGACTGGATCCTTCCCCACCTTGGGAATGAGGAGCAGCTCCCTGGAGATTTTTCCTTCCAAAAGGCTTTTCCCTCACGGCATTCCCGGCTCTGCTCTGGAGTATCCCAATCCCACCATCCCTCCCCGCCATCCACGTGGAGATGTTTGGAGAGCAAACAATTCCCGAGCTCCGCTGCCCCGCCGGTGGCCCCCGGCCCTGCCTCCCACACGTGTCGGGGCCCCCGGGAATTCCTTCCCAAACAATCCCGGGATCGTGTCCTTTGGCTGCCCCGGAGTGACCCCCGGGAGCAGCGGAACGAAACCCTTCTCTTCCCGTCTTTTTCGCGGATTCGCTCCAAGGAGAAGGAAAATACGGAAAAAATCCTGCCGGCGGCAGTCGGATGAGGCCTCTCCCAAAATTCCGAACCCCCTCTGGCACCTTTCCCTCCGAGGCAGAAAAATGTTCCTCCTGGGATGGCTTCCAGCTTGGAAAAGCTATTATTTATAGGACACAGAAATCCGAGGGAGATTTTTGTTTGTTCTTTCCAGCTGTCCTCAAAATCCAGCTGGGAAAGGGATGCTCAGGGCACCGGAGGTGATGGAAAATTGTGGGAAAATGATTTTTTTATCTGGGATTTGAACCTGGAAGAGGCCGCAGAGTTGGAAAAGTTGTTTCTAAACAGGTGAAACCATTCCCAGCTCCTCAAATCTCCCTGGAAAAGGGCTTTCCCTGAATTTTTTCTCTCTTCCAGGACCTGAGTAAAACCTGGCCTCTGTGGAAGTTCCAAAACCTCCGGGTGAGGAAGAATTCCTTTGTTTTCCTCACCGTGTCCTTTCCCACCTTGGGAAATTCAGAGGAAAAGGGAAAAGATGAAAGTTGAGGGATGAATTCCCTTTTTTCCTTTGCCTCGCCTCGGAAAATTCCTTCCTCTGTTACGGGAGGTGGGAATTCCTCATGGAAAATGAGTTTGGAGTAAATTATTAATGTGGGATCTTGGAATTAGGGGGGAATTATTCAGGACCAGCCTCAGGGAGAGCCCTGACATTCCCAAGTTTCCCTGACTGGGATATTTCCAGGCTTTTTCCCATGCCAAAGCCATTCCTGGTGCAGCAGGAAGAGCCAAAACCCAGAACTGAGCCTGAGGTTACAAACTTTAGGGAAAAAACATCTCCAAATGTTCTGCTAAAACTCTGGATCAGTCAGAATTCCATGGGATTCCTGAGACTGGAGGGAAACTCTTCCTGAAGGGCCAAGGAAAAGCTTCCAGGAAGCTTGGATGCTTCCTGTGGATGCTCCAAGGTGGAAAACACAGCAATTTGGGGGTTTTCACATTTAGAAATTAAATTTTAATTCTGGTTTCAGCCTCCAATTCCCAAATCTGGTGCAGATTCCACCAAAATCTTCATTTCCAGAAGAATGAAATAATCCTGGAATTGTGAAGTTTGGAAAAGGCTCCAAGGTCATCAAATCCAACCCAATTCCCACCACAAATTTTTCCTTGAATGCCACATCCGTAAATTCTTTGGGCAATTCCAGGAATTGGGATTCCACCACTGTCCCAGGATCCCATTCCAACTCCTGACACCCATGGATGAATTTTCCAAATTTTTAATCCGAACCTCCACTGATCTTCCCATGGTGTTATCCCAGGAAAAACAGGATTTGCTTCAACCTTTTCCTGCAGAAATAACTCTTGGATTATCCCGTTTTTCCTGGCTGGGGTGGTTCCTTCATCCCAAGGAATTCCAGGGAGTGAAGATCCCAATCCAAATGAAATCAGACCAAATTATTGGATTTTTATCACAAATCTCTTCCCTGAAGGATTTTTTTCTGGGATGGACATCAGCAGGAATTTCCTCATGGAAAGGGTGGTCAGGGATTGGAATTACTTAATGAGGTTTGGATTCCTCATCCCTGGAGGTGTCCAAGGAATTCCTGGATGAGGCACTCGGTGCCAAGGTGGGGATCAGGCGCAGCTTGGCTTGGATGATCCTGGAATTCCACCCTCAGTGATCCCGGAATTCTGTGCCAGCAGTGAACCCTGCAATGGTTCCAAGTGTGGTTTTCCCACCTGATGGCTCTGCCAGGCTTAGCCTGGGTATCCAAAGTTTAAACTCCTGCTTTAGGCTGGATTTTAGGGAAAATTCCTTCATGGAAAGGGTTGTCCATCCCTGCACAGGTGCCCAGGACAGCACCTCCAGAGTATCCCAAAGATTTATCCCAGCTCCGAGGGGCTCTGTTCCTCACATCCCGTGGGAAGATCTCCAGCTCCCGCCCAGGATGGAAAATTTGCCAATTCCTTCCTCTTCCCAAGATCCACAAAAATCCTAGGAATCACCTGATCCCACCCCAACTCCCACCACCTTCTCCCTTCATGGAATTCTTGTCCCTGCTGTGACAGAGGAACCAGAAAATTCTGGATGCTCTGTGGCCAAAAAATTCCTCCTTGTAGCCTTCCCTCCTCCGGGAACGTTCCCAATGACCAAACAAGAGGAACCACAGGGAGTGGGCTGGAAAATTCCCCCCCGGATTTGATGTTTCGCACATTCCCGGCCACTTCAAAGGAATTGTTCTGGCCACGTTCGTGNAATCTCTCTCCCTCCTTTCCCTGCCTCTCCCCAGGTCCTGGAAGGCTTCAGTGAGGTCATTCCTCAAGCCTGGCTCTTGGCCAGGAATACTTTGGAACCACAGAGGAAAATTCCAAGTCCAAACCAGCTTCCCTCCGTTGCCCTCTCCATGTCCTCCTTGTCTTTTCCTCCTGTATTTTTTCCGGAATTGTCTGGATTTTTTTTTGATCTTTCCATTCTTCCAGCCAGTTCTTTTCCCACTTTTTTTCCACCTGCTGTGGCAGCCGCTCCGGCTCCGCGTTTTTCCCATCACTCAGACACATCCCACCCGAGATAAGGGGCTGTCAAAACCTTGAGGAATCCCAGGATTTCTCACTGGCTCATTCCACTTAATCCCAGGGGTTTGCTTTGTTTTCCTAAGGAATTAACTTCCCAAAGCACCAGGATATCTTTGTTCCTCTGGTGGATTTCCAGCGCTCACATCTAGGTGGAAAAGTGGGAAAAAGAGGGAGCCGAGCAGCCGGAGTTGGATCCGTGTGTTGTTGGTTTTTAGGGATCCAAGCTCCTCGCTATCAGCAGCTGCCCTGCCAATCCATGAGATTATTTCCTCTTGGAATTCTTTCCAGCCATGATTCACCTTTTGGATAAATCCACCTTTTGTGACCTTTTCCCCTCTGAAACAGAATCCTGGAGCTGGAAACTGCCGGGAATCTCATTCCTGATTTATTTTCCTCGCAAACCAGCAGCCTCCCATTGGATTTTGGAATGCTGGGGGATGCTTTGGTTCCTGAGCTGCCGTGAGCCAAAATCCTGGATTTGGTTCATCCTCTCCAGGGCTGTTTTCCCTCGGAGAACTCTGTGGTGGCACCAAACAGGATTAAATCCATCATTTGGGATTTTTGAACATCCCAAGAACTTTTCCCGGCCCGCGAAGGCCACCAAAAAATTACTTCTTGGATTGGAGTTAATTTTCCTTCCAGGAACTGGAATTTCTTTGGGATTTGGGCTGAATTTGGTGTTGGTTCTGTTTACTTCTGGGAAGAACTTCCACAAATCCAAGATCTTTCTGCTCCTCATCCCAATGAGGAGCCTGGGATGCACCAGGAGCTGGGAAGGGCCACAGCCATGGGGACAGGGATATTCCGGAATATAGGACACCATCCTCAGTGGATAAACTTGGGAGAGCATCTCCATGGCCTTCCTCAGACTCATTCCAGCAGTTCCACATCCTCCTGAAGTTGGGATCCAGGAGCTGGAGCAGCTCTGCAGGTGGAGCCTCACCTGAGGGGGCACAGGGGCAGAATTCCCACTTTTCCTGCTGCCCAAACCATGGGATCAGCCCCGGGCTGGGCCATTCCAGCCTCATCCAAAACGTGCCAAATCCTTCCCCGCTGGATCCAGGTGGTGTGGGTGCCTTGGAGGTCTGGGAATAAAATTGTTGTTCCTTTCAAACACTCTGAAGATTCCAATTTCTCCACTGCATCCCTCTGATTTTAGTAGATGCCAATGGATAATAAAATATTCCCTGGGCAGGAAATGTTTAAACGACAGGTTTTGGACCTAAACTGGGCACTGTCACTGAAGCTGGAGGCGTCACTTTCCCGGAGGTGACACATTGGAGAAGATTCCTGTTCCAATCCATCCCTCTTCCAATCCATCCAACTTTCAATCCATTGCTCTTCCAACCAATCCCTCTTCTAAACCTTCTTCCAATCCATCCCTCTTCCAATCCATCCCTCTTCCAATCCATCCCTCTTCCAGTCCATCCTTCCAATCCATCCCTCCTCCAATCCATCCCTCCTCCAATCCATCCCTTCTTCAATCCA
>VZTZ01048398.1:4465-124109 GCA_013400955.1 Drymodes brunneopygia
AGAAATTTTAGAAAATTCCCAATACACCTGCTGCTAACATGATGTCACATCATAGCATCACAGATCAGTTTGGGTTGGAAGGGACACAGTGAGGGTTGGCCTCTTCTGCCAGGCAGTCAGAGACAGGACAAGAGGACATAGTCATAAGCTGCACCAGGGAAGGTTAAGGTTGGACTTTCAGAGGCGTTTCTTTGCAGAAAGGGTGATTAGACATTGGAATGGGCTGCCCATGGAGGTGGTGGAGTCACCAGCTCCTGGAGGTGTTTAAGGAAAGATTGGACATGGTGCTTAGTTCCATGGTCTGGTTAACATGGTAGCGCTTGATCATAGGTTGGACTCGATGATCTCAGAGATCTTACCCAACCTAACTGATTCTATGATCTTAGAGATCATCCCGTTCCAAACCCTGCTGCCATAAGCAGGGACACCTAGACCAGGTCGCTCAGAGCCCCATCCAGTCTCGCCTCGAACACTTCTAGGGATGGGGCATCCACAGCTTCACTGGGCAACCTGTTCCAGTATAGTTTTTTAAAGAACCACCCGCCTTCCATTTTTTACGTGCGCTGTATTTGTTAAAGTCTGTAAATACCAGGCAAAACAAACAAGCACGCGCTCACACAGAGCCCGCTGCGCGCCCGCGCACCTGCGCACGCGTCCCGCCAGGGGGCGCAGCGGGCTCAGCGCGGCGGGCGGGGCGGGGNTGTGTGCGAGGGGCAGGTGCTGAGGAGCCCGGGAAGAGCGGTTATATCCTGTAAATTGCGCTGCATCAATTAACCTGTGGCACCTGTCCACCTTCCCTCCGGGCTTTGTCCCCGCGGAGCGCGCCCAGGTGCGGTTTGGGGTGCGGAGCCTCTCCCTGCGTCCGCACCCCGGCAGCGGCCGGCGGGGCCTGGCTGTGCCCTTCGTGGTGAAGCTTTCCCGGGGAGCTCTTCCCGCCTGGGAGTGAGCTTGGCGCTGGGCTGCCAGGGTCGTCCTGCTTTGACCTTGAGCGTCCAGGGGGCAGTGAGCCTCTTTTAGGTGAGATTCCCGGTTGCTGGAGTTACTGTGTGTGGTGTTTGGAAGGGTACATGGGACATATGGCTGACACTGCGTTGTATGGTGCAGGGTTAAATTTCATCTGTTGATGCAGAGATGGCCTTAAATCTTGTGATGCCAGTTTGAAAAGCATAAATGTATGACGGCTTCTGGTGTTAAATGTTTTTTAAAAATAATATTTTCATGCCTTTGACAATAACCAGAGAGGCCTGAACAATTTATCTCTTTAAGTGACCTAAAATATTTTAGACATGAGGTGCAGGTTTTGAGGAGCTTATTGTGGGTGATTCGACCGTTGTTTCTGTTGCTGGTTGCAAGGACCCTTTCACTCCTGGATCTTCTTTCAATATGCAGTAATAATGAAAGTGTTATGGTTCCCAGGTTAACTGCAGAGTGTTACTGATACCTGAATTTCCGCTGTAGGAGTGTGAAGAATAGGGAAGACTGTATCTAAAGAGTAACAGGCTAGATGCTTGCAGGGAATAAGGGGGCACGTTATAAGGTTGAAGATCCTAGCTTTTCCATGTTGTTGACAAGGCTTAGCCTCTGTTAAATACTTAAACAGGCCTGGCTATAAAATTTGCTGTCTTTGTTTGTGGGGGTTTTTTGTTGGTTTTTGGTTTTTTGTTGTTTTTT
Organism: Drymodes brunneopygia; assembly: GCA_013400955.1. Classification (NCBI taxonomy): domain Eukaryota; kingdom Metazoa; phylum Chordata; class Aves; order Passeriformes; family Petroicidae; genus Drymodes; species Drymodes brunneopygia. The sequence goes on from VZTZ01048398.1 coordinate 6,137, forward strand.
AACGTTGGTACCTTTTCAAAAACAGGGTGGAATAGAGTAGACTTTTTGCTAATAGTGTGATGCCTAAATATTGTGATTATCCAAAATGTACAGTCATTTTCAATATAGCATGTATGAATATCATGAGGGGGAATGTCAGTTGGGAAACAGGCAGGATGTTTACTGTATAATTTGTGGTTTTGTTTTCATTGACATGAGAATTGGCACTTTTGGAAATTAAGCAGCCTGTAGATTAAATGGGGAGAGGCTGCATTTCTAGCTTATTAAATGTCTTGCTTTCCCAAATTGTTGGTAGCACCTGTGACAGTAGACATTTAAACAGTGTCTTGCAGGGAAAAGTTATCTTACCTCTTCCATTAGCAGAGTGGCTGTGCATTTGAGTGGATGGTTCTGTTCACAACTTAGGCTGTGCTTATCCTGGCAGTGCTTTTCCTGTGTAAAATTACTGGCACGCTCTGCTGACCATTAAAAGTGCTCATCGCAGGCACAGCAAAGCTGTGTGGGTAAGGTGGGGCTGTGGTTCAACCCCAGTCAGCAGCCAAGTCCCACTCCCCCACCTGTGGGACAAGGGAGAGAATCAGAAGGGCAAAAGATAGAAAACTTATGGGTTGAGATATAGACAGTTTAATAGGGAAAGCAACAGACACACAAGCAAAGCAAAACAAGGAATGAACTCACCGCTTCCCATGGGCAGGTGGGTGTTCAGCCATCTCCATGAGAGCAGGGTCCCATCACACCTAATGGTGACTTGGGAAGAAAACAAACACCATCACTACAAACGTTCCCCCCTTCCTCTTTCTTTGTATGCTAAGCATGATGTCATGTAGTCTGGAATATCTCTTTGGCCAGTTTGGGTCACCTGTCCCAGATCTGTCTCCTCCCAACCTCCCATGTACCTCCAGCCTGCTCCCCAGCCTGGTAGTTCAAAAAGTAGAAAAGGCCTTGGCTCTGTGTAATGCTGTCCAGCAATAACAAAAATATCTCTCTATTATCAGCACAAATCCAAAGCACAACCCCCTACCAGCCACTGTGAAGAAAATGAACTGTACTCCACTGGTGTAAGTGGGCTCAGCCTAGAATCTCCTGTCATTGTTCTCTATTTGAATATAGGGAGGATACATCCGTATGTTCATCACTGGCTTAATTCTCTTGGCCACAGTTCCTGCTGTCCACCTTTAGTGTCTTCTCACTTAGCCAGGAATGACTACTTGGGCTGGGTTGGCTGGCTGAAAATGCTTACTGATATTATTTTCTCTTTTTTTTCTTTCCTTTTATTTTTTTTTGTCTTTGGTGAAGCTATATTATTTTAAATCTGCAGTGTGTAGAAGAGAACCAAGAAGAGATAAGAAGTATGTTGTTAAAAACTGTTTTGAAAATGACTGAGCAAAATAGGAGACTGAAAAGAGACTACATTAAAGGATACCTACTAAAGCATGAAATAGAAAAACAGAAGTAATTTGTCACTATGCACATAAATTGTGTTCCAGATTAATAACCATGTTGCTCTGAGTTGTAGCTGAAAAGAAGCTGAGTGATAAATAGAAACAGTAAGTGATATGTTTCCCTGTGAGAGGCCGGGGAGAAAAAACACTGCAAGGATCAACCATTTTCTCCCAATAACTGAAACAAGAAATGAAAAGAAAGCACCAAAGAGAATCAGTGAATAGTTTTACTAGTCAATGCATTCCTATTTTTATCAGAAACTTGTAGTTCAATATAAGTATAAAAAATTGTTAGAAGTCTAGGAATGGAGCTTTGCCTAACTTGGTTTTTCATTTGCAGAAATCGTAGGAAATGTAACCTTTTATTTATGTCTTTTCTGCCTTACTTCTGAGGATAAAGAGAGTGGGCAAGTTTTGGTCCAGGCACCATTTTCCAAATAGTCGGAAAAGGATTCTACTTTATAAACTCCTTTGAAATCCATCTCTAGAACTGGGAAACCAGACGCATTGTAAAATCTAGATAACTCAGAGATATATGCGTGGCATATGACACTATTTCAGAATTAAAATCAGAATAAAGTCATAGAAATTAGTTGAAATTTGAAATTAATGAATTGCCAATAACTTAGACCTCAGGGCATAATAAAAAAGGAAGATGGACAAAGTCTTGCCCAAATGTGTTGTGTTAGGTTATCCAGGTATGGTAATAAGGATATGAGAGCTGCTGACATGCTTTTGTGAAAAGGCCTATCAGGATTGTTTGGAGACAGAATGTTAAATCCACCTGAAGCTACGTATTAGAACAATGGGTATGGGTAAATGAAAGGCTATTGTGAGCAAAGAAAAAATGAACAAATTATCAGGCCACCACTTTTTTGTTGTTAATTTGGTAAATTCTGTGTTAAACTGCGTATCAGAATATTTAAAGAGACGTCTCAATATGAAGACAGACCATTACCCTGGAAGCAAAGCTTCTCTCAGCACAGAGTACTGCAATTGTAATGTAAGACAGTGAACCTCATCTAAGTCCATTTTTTTTGTGTACTAAGCTGAAAAGTATCCTGAAGTTGCAAACTCTCCTTTAAAACAAAGTGTAGTACAAATGTAGCTTTAAATGATGTGATGCTGATTTGAGTTGATTTCATTGTTATATTTGCTATGACTTTTTTGCTATTGTTTATCTATTTCTCTATTTTAACTGTATTACATATTAATTGGATTTGCTGATTTGACAAGAGTGAAAAATATGCAAGAAAGAAAAGGAATACCTCAAGGTAAATCTCTCAATAAAATCTTGGAAAAGAAAAGCTAGCTAGTTAAAAAGGAATTCTTTTCAGAGAGGATATAGGGACCATTTGAAGGCATGAGGCTGAAACACACAAAAGTGCAAATAAATTGCGGTTTATTTTAGGAAGCCTGTCCTGTTCCTGTGCTCAGGCAGCTGGAGAGAAGATAACTATTTGAAGTCATGTATTTATCAAGCACTGCTCAACAGTGGTCCCAGGGCCCAATGGGTCTGTGCAAGAGCTGGGCACTTCTGCTGTGGGACTGGGACTGCACAAAGCTCACAATGCTCACAGGTGGTTGCAGGAGCCACGGGGAAGGTGCAGCTGCACTTGCACCACAGTTCGCTTGTTCTCTCTGTGATACTGCCTTTCCAACCCACTGAACTTGTGGTTACCATGGATGTAGCTATGCCAAGAAAATATGTTCCATATCCTGTTCAGGGTAATCCAAACAGCCTTATTGCTAAAATTCAGTCTCAGGAGCTCTTTATGCGGGTGGGAAAACTGCTGACTCTGTATGATGTTGCAGGTTTGATTGTGGAGAGCTGGAAAAGGCCCTGCCAGCCCAGGGAGCAAGCCAACCTTTTTTTGGAGCATGGCAACAGTTTCTTTTGGTCCAGGGAACAGTATACACTATATACAATGTTACATTTAACTTCTGAGTAAGGATTTTATGTTTCTGTTCAGCTCAGTGTTGTGACAGTGACTGGTCACTCCAGAAGGTAATATTTCATATTCTAGTGGAAGGTGTCCCTGCCCATGGCACAGAGGTTGAAGCTAGATGCACTTTAAGGTCCCTTCTAATTTAAAACATTCTATGATTTAAAAAAAATTACTAAATGTTTAATGTTGTTCAGATGTCAGCTGGGAGAACGAAATTATTGTTTTAAAAATGTTTTTAATCAAATTCTTTACATTTCTTTGATGGATGCGTTGCTGCCAAAATTTAAGATTTAGGTTGTACATAAAGATGAGCTGAGATGAAATAAAGTTAAAGGAAGAAACACTCTGAACACTTATCAAATGAGTGCATGATAAATTCTAGGTTAGTTTTTCTGGGTTTTTTTTTCTTCAAATATGTAATTGAATATGAATAGTTATCAGTTCTAGATTTAGACTGAAATATTGGTTGTTCAAATACAATGGTCAACAAAGAGAAGAAGAGGACAAAAAAAGTACACGAAAGTAAGTGTTGAAGGATATGCACAATTTCAAGGAAGCAGTTTCCCATTTTTCTCTATGTTGTGTTATTCTGACTTAAATTACCATCTGTTTTTTAGTAAGACATGTTAGATGTTTTGCATAATTTAGAATAAGAAGCAAGACTATGTGGAGCTTTGTTGATTTTTTCAATGTAAAATGAATGTTGATTAAGCTACAATTTATTGCATAGACAACTCAGGAATCAGTTGTTGTATGAAGGGAAAATGGGGAAATGTTATTTTAGTAAGAAGAAAATATTTTAGTTAATGGTTGACCTGAGTTGTAAGAAAGATGCAAATCACTATCTTTCATTTACTGAGTGACATAAGTTCAAATCTGTGAAATCTGAATATTTGATTTGATCTCATGAAGAACAACACTTTAAAAGTAGACACTCTTCTGGCATTCATGAAGTGCAAAAGTACTTAACTCTAGAAAAGATGATGTGTGTTATACTTTGCCAGAAATACTAAGATTGTCCTGAGCAGTATGCAGGCAATAGTGCTCAAGGGCTGAAAGAAAAGGAATCAGTAGTGTTCTGTTGGTGGATCTGGAGTCAAAATCAAAATTTCAGTCCAATATGTCCAACTGTTTCATAATTCACCTGTATATATTGAGAAGGTGTAATAAAACAGAATTGAGTAGAGGGGTTAAAATGTCACCCTAAACTCAGGTTTTAAGAAGCAATTGGAAGAGAAATGTATTTGTCAATGAAAGTGAGAAGTCTTTGGTCACTTTCTTCTCTCCTCTGACAAACAGACATAGATTTGATATTTTTTTAATTTCAGAAAAGTTAGGTTCTGAAGCATATTCATTTAAGGGTTTAAGTTATAAATTTATTTTCTTAAATAGTAACTAGAGCAGGTGAATCCTTAGAAGGCTTGTTGTACGTTCCTTATGACTTTTTATGCTTGTTACTTGTTCCTCTTCATGAACTCCTTCCTCTCTGGTGTAAGTCACACTTTGGAATACAATACAGCAGGAATAGCAGAAAGAACATTTTACATATCTGATGTACTTGCATCAGACTACGCTCAGTGATAGACTTAGGTTTATTCCAGTCGTTTTTCTGTGAAGAACATTAGAAAGAAGGAAAAATGCACACAGTTTCTTTTTACTGGTAGTTTGATTTTTGCATAATAATAAATAATAAACTTGTTTTGTAGCTTCATAAGTAAGGAGGTTGCACATCCAGTTGGGTACCTAATTTAACCTCTGTAGTGCAACTACAATATTTTCTCTTATTTAATTCTTGTTTGATATGAGAATGACTCCCAGGAAAACATCTTGTGTTGTTTTAGAAGTTGCCGGTATGGGTAATTCACAGATTATTATACTGATTTAATTTAATTATATAAATTATATAAATTATAATATAAATCAGTATTATACTGATTTGATTTAATTTAATTTTGTTTTGGAAAGAAATTTGAACACCTAAAGCACTGCTGTTTTTTCTGTGGAAAAATATAATGTGCTGTGTCCACTTGTGAATATGACTAGGGAGAAAAGTGTGTTGTGAAGTTATTAATCACAATATTAAATCTTACTAAGTGCTGTAGACTGTTGCAAGATACTAATGACATAATAGCTAATTATAGTTAATAATACTGCCTGGTGGGGTTCTTTAGTTTTGTTTGTTTGTGAAGTATGGAGGAGATTCTTCTTTCATTAATGCACTGAATAGCAGTTGGCCAAAATAAAAAGCTCAAATAGTTCTAATTCTTCAGAAGACTTTAGAGATTCCTGTTGGAAAAACTCTGAATAAGAGGACTCTGTGGAGTGTCAGTCTAAAAAAAGTAATTAGCTCTAATTGGAAAATCTTTTTCTGTGGTTATAGGAGAATGTATTTCCTACATTTGAATTTTATCTGAAGAGTCTGGTGTGGGATTTGCAGTACTTATTTTGCTATTCATGTTGTTAAATGCTTCTGAGGGGAAGCAAAGCATAATAAATTACCAAATGACAAGGCTTCTGTTTTCCATGTATTCAAATCTGTGTTTGTATTGAGCCTATTTAAATACAAATGTTTTTCTGCGGTTGCTGGCTTAATATGTGGGCACTATACACAGCTTAAAAAGCAATAGCACTACAGTGAAATTAGAATTTTTTGTCATCTGCTTTTTAATTGTCTACTAGTTCTTTTACTGTACATCCCATAGCCACCCTTGAAATGGTAGACAGTTTTAAAAATGCCTTGTAATATTGCTTTGCAAAGCAGAAACCCTGCGGAATTCAAAGGAGCAAGCTTGTGAGCTCAGATTCTTACAGTAGTTGGACCAAATATTGAGATTTCTTTAAGTGATTTGATATATGCAGATTTGTGCTCCGCAATCAGCCACTGGACCTGTACCAGTATTTTTACTATTGCAGATTGGTGTGAAGCACACAAATAGAGCAGTTATCTGATGCTTGAAAAATGTTAGGGTGGAATATCAGCAAATCAAACCTGAAGAGGAGTTTTGGGGTAAAATAGATAAGGGGGAGCTTATGAATCAAATCTTATAACCTTGTGACTAGATCTAAACAGAGTCTGGATAAAAGCTGCTTTTATTAAATTGATTTGATGAAGCTGCTGTTCTTCTTCACATTCCTTTGGCTTCACTGAAAAACATTTAGAGCCTCTTAAATAGGTGAATAGTTTGTGTTGAGGTGAGACAGAAGGTGCTTAGGTACAAAAGTTATGAAGAATGAGCACTTGCTGTGGGAACACAGCTGAAACAGGATTGTTTTAACATGAGTTGAAGGAAAACCAATACCACCTCATCGGTGAAGGGAGCTGAAGGCTGCTCTGGGAACACACTATGCACAGCCCCCAGCAAAAGAACATACACAGCCACAGACATCTGCTGTCCTTGTCAGACTCATGTGCAAAGACCACAGGCATCCACAGAATTGTGTGGTGTCTGTATTTTAATCCGTGCTAGAAGGTGAAGTAGTAGGTAGTAAATGTCAGGACCTACTTCTGCAATCACTTATGATTTAAGTATAATTATATTAAATTATTTGAAAGTGTATAGTACATCTTAGGTAGTTTCTTCCTCATTGATAATAAGCTTTCTGCTGGGGGAGAAAGCATATTTACTTTTTGACATCCATTTAAAAAGTCACGGCCATCTAACAGGTCAGTGATTGCCTATGCCAGACTCATGAGAATGGCTTAACCTTCAGTCTGAGAAGCTTGGCTCATCTCATTTGGTATACAAAAAGGGAAAAAAAAACCCAAAGGATAGTGCTCTTCATATCTTTGTTTCAAAAGAGAAACAAATAAAGAACATTCCAAGGAAAGTTGGCCCTCATGCCGAATGGTGGTTGTGTAATGACAAGATAAATTCTGTGGGCTGTTTGATGGTGTAGCAGAAAATGCTATTTTTCAATATTTTTTTTTATCTATCAAGTTTTATTATTTATCTTGTTTTTTCAAAATAGTAACCCATGAAAGAATAAGGGTGTGATACTTATAAGGAGATGGGCACTACCAAGATGAAGAGAACAGAAAAGTATTGATAAGAATACATGCTAGAAACATGAAAAGATTGAAAACGACATTTTGGAATAGCTTCAGACTAAAGAAAAAGAAAACCATAGTAAACAAGTTTATTTTTATGTGTAAGAACTAATAACAAAGGGCATTTTTGTAATTTTAATGATTGTAGAATAAAAGTAGTCCAAGATTTATGAAATAATACGTGGCATTTATGTAATATCCTCTTTGGGTGCCTCACTTAAAATGGCTACTCATATTTTGTTTAAAACTGAGATTTCATTGTGGGAAAAAGTATGCAAGAAATACTTTGCATAAATTCTTTTTGAAAAAAAAACTTTTTTTAAGATAGAAAAATAAGACCATAACCATAGAGTAGAAAAATACACAGTATGTTTTTCCTTCTGTATACGAAACTTCATAATGATTAAATTTGCACATTCAGTGTGTGGTAGACTTGTCTAAAAGCATAATTATTCAGTCACAGATGTTAATGTGCTTTGTTTTCAAAACAAAGAGATTGTTCTGATTTGTTTTTATGTCTAAAAGGAAGCTACCTGTTTAACCCTGTGCTCTGACTGGGTTTGTTTAACTTTTGATAATCCTTTATCAGACCACTCTCAGGTCTTTCAAGCACTGGAGGAAGACAGAGCCCTGTCTTCTAGTCAGCCATAAGTGGTTGCATTTATGCCTTAGCTAGATAAAAAGGATTCTGATGCATTCTTCACTCAGAAAGAATGATTTACCGTGTCAAGTTCTTTCTCCATCCATTGTGCTTGGAAAAATTGGAGTTGTGCTGCTTTTTTATGTTGGTTCTTTCTTCTTTTTTTAGTGTTAATACTTAATTTCACTTTTTGAGATCAGACTTTGGTGGTTGTGCAACTGTCTCTTTGAGAAATCTGTTGGCATTTTACAGATTTTTCAGAGCAAACCTGATCTTTTTTGGGATTTAATCCAAAAATGGGTATTATAAAACAAAACCACATGAAATGGATTTTTTTAAAAATGTAGAAGTTGTAGAAGTGCTTTATGCCAGTGGGACATAGTGAAATCTATCAATTTGACACTCAGATTGTGGTTTTTAAATAATGGTTTGCATTTCTATTCTATCTTGGAGACAGTCTGTCATTATTAGTCTGCCATCAGAATCAAGAGTGCAAAAACCTTGTAATTTCTGGCCTTTTTATTCACTCCTTCTGTCCAGCTCTTCCTTTCGTTTTGTCTGTCACTTTCTTGTTTTTCTTTGTTCTTGCAACTTTCCTTATCATACCTGGAAGACAGTCTAATGAATACGGCTTCTTTATACCTGTTCCATGGTTTGTTTGGTTTTTTCAGTCATGCCTCAGCCTGCACTCCTGCACACAATTTTGTTCCCATTTCCCTTTAATCGAGACAGGAGAGAATAGTGTCTGCTGAATGTGAAGTCTTTTCTGAAGCCAAGTACAAAAGAGATCCCAAAAGATCTCCCCCAATAATGCCCCATTAAAAGGGGCACCAAATCTGCCTTTTTCACAGACACGCTACAGTAGCGTTTCATGTTGACTTGTATTTACTTGGGGTGAAAGTAGCCTTAAAAACTCATTTCTTTTAAAAGGTTATTGAATCTCTGTTACAAAAAAATATGTAGTCTATGACCTATATAAGTACAGGGTGGTGTTTCTGGAACAAGAATGTATTAATTACTTGGTGTAGACTACCACATGGTGAAAATATATTGAACAAATTGCAAAAGCCTATGATTACAGAACACTGGTAAACGTGCACTCTTGTTGTGCCTGGATGACAATAATAAAAACAAAGTAGAGTTGCATTGCTGGATTAGAATAGCAAGTCTTGTAAAAGGAAGTGTTGGTGCACAGAAATCCTCTTGAATAGTGTGTAATTATTGTTTGTATCCTTCAGTCTTGTTTTCTGCTTGGAAATTATTCAGAAAGATTGGTGTCTTCTGTTTGCAGAAAGGATGGTTTACTGAAAGGTGGGGATTACTGGTGATGGACACAGAGGAAGTAAAAAAGAAAATGAAAAATCCCTTTGTTACATTGTTTAGAACAAATAGTGCTTTTTGGGAGAGACAATGCATTAATTTTCTATGGATTTTTCTTTGGCTTGTGGTGTTGCAATTTTTTATTATTTGTTTGGGTTTTTTAATAGGACTTGCTGTTGGACGTGTGTTAAATATTTGTTAATATTTGTTTGCAATATGTTAGCTTTTCTTTATGTTTTATTTCAATCTGATTTCAGATTTCTTTTTATGTCTTTGAGGAAAACGTAGTGCTTTTTATACATACTTTAACAATATGTCTTGGAAACAATGGTTCCCGGGCTTTTTTCTTTTATATTTTGAATAGGTAATGTCTGTACATGAATTGCAAGCTGGTCTCTAGTGGGGACACCGTGGGAGGATGAACACGGAGGAGCTGGAGCTACTGACTGATTCCAAGTACAGAAACTATGTAGCAGCTGTTGACAAAGCACTGAAGAACTTTGAATATTCCAGTGAATGGGCAGATTTAATATCAGCACTTGGGAAGCTAAACAAGGTATGCCTGGCAGGTGCTCTTAAAAAGATTCAGGAATTGCAAAAGGTACTGGTGGAACAGAACAGAAGTGCGGGGTTCCAGCCATCTAATACTCTTGCAAATATTTCAGCAGTCTGAGCCAAATGTTGGGTGTGTGCAAGGAGCAAACAAATCAAAGAAATGCCTATCTAAGACCTAGAGCTGAACCCTTTGTAATTGTAAATAAAGGGAGAAGTTATTTTCTAATGGAAATAAACACCACATCTCTTTTATTAGTAACATTTACTTTTAATATCACTCAATGTTATAGAAATAATGTGAAAAATAGTAACTGATATAAATATCAGCAGTAGTTTTATGAAGCATGAGTTCTAAAATCTAAAATGAGGTTCAAATCATTCATGGACCAGGAACATTATCATTCTGATTCATTCTAACAGTTAAGTTTAATGGGCAGTATCATTGTAATCATTAATAGCAGTTTGCAAATGAATACGAATCCTGATATCCATAAAAATCTTATTTTAGTCAGTTGTATGTTTTCCTAGGGAGCCCCAATCAGGAAAATGGCACTATAGTTGGAAGTGGCTTCATTATTTTGTATAAAATCTTGTTTCTTTCTTTTTTTTTTTTTTGATAGTAATAGTTTTTGCTGCGTCTTTGTGCAATGTGAAGGCTATGATATGGAGAAAAAAAAAGTCTAAAAATGTAAATGCAACTCTGTTTTCCAGTCCTGAAGTGATTACATAGTTTCAGACAGTGGTAAAGTTTTGTATGTGATCTTACTCCATGACATTCTCTTAAAGCTATCCCTGACTCATGACTCACAGTTTAATAGTTCTCTTTGAGGTATTGATAATGGATTTTATCAAATGGAAATAGCAATTTTTCTCCTCAAATGGATGAGTAAATGACAGAATGGACAAGCTGTAGACAAGAAGCCCATTGCAAGCGAAGTTTTAAATGCCTTGGCAATTTCACCTATTGTGTACAGGTGAAAAACATGGCAAAGAAAAAGCTCCATGGTACATTTTAATAGCATTGGCTTTTTTTCTTGTGACCTAGGTTTGTGTGGTGACTTACTGAACATATCCAGGAACTCCTTCATAAAATGTGTATGTGATTTTTAACTTCTTTTGTGCTGTTTTTCTTAATGTGCTGATTTGCCAGGTGCTACAGAACAACGCCAAGTACCAGGTAGTACCCAAAAAGCTGACGATAGGCAAGCGCTTGGCACAATGTCTTCATCCAGCTCTGCCGGGAGGGGTTCATCGCAAGGCACTTGAAACATATGAGATCATTTTCAAAATCATTGGACCCAAACGCTTGGCCAAAGATCTGTTTCTCTACAGGTACAGTATTTTAAACAACTCTGTTCCAAATGCATAATTGAGATCTTTTTGTTTTCCTGCATTTTATATTAGCAGTATTACTTTGTTATATAGCAAGAATCAATCAAGAACCATTTTCTTTCCCTCATGGTATTGATGCTTGACTAGTACTTTTCTTCTGAATATTGTATAATGAAAGATAAACAAATCACCTAAATTTGTGTTAGCAACTGATTTCAGTGCAAGAAAACTTGGAATTTTTTTTGCATTGAAGTAAAGTTTTCTGCCTGTATTTACAGTATATGAAGTAATTGAAATGTTAACACTTCATTGTATTCACATTACATTTTTCTATTTTAAGTGGTGTTGGAAAAGAATTTGAGTATAGTCTGTTGCAAGAAACTTTATCATCAAATTAACAGAACAGAAAGATTTTTTATTAGAATAGGGGGCAAGGACAAACTTTTTCTCAGTCTCTGGAACTGATGATAATGAAAAGGAAGGATAACCTTGAAAAATTAGGTTTAGTCAGCCTATACTGGTTCCTAAAACTCCATTTGGAGGTGTACATTTTTAGTTGGGTGGGGTGGTCAAGACATTAAGTTATTTATTATATAATGAATAGAGGAGTGTGTGCACACTCTCACATACAGTTCATAATCTTTACCTATCCCTAGAGATTAAAATTTCATCAGTTTGAGAAATAGTGGGATAAAATAGAATTCTGTTAAGGTAGAAAAGGTGTGCATTAATGCTTGGAGATAAATTGTATGCCTTAACATCAGCTCTTCTGTCTTGCACTATCATGATGTTTATATATGGTTAGATTGAGGGGGGGATGTGTTTCGGTTCTCTTTTTCCATATGTTTTAAAAGATACTGTGAACTCATAGCTCAGGTTTTTTTGCTTGTACAGTGATTCAGTAGCTGCAAGATCTCATTAACAGTAAGTTCCAGGGTAGTGGAAAATGCTACCTTGTATAATCTAACTAAAAGCTATTGTTACTGCTGCTTGGGCAAAGACAGACATTCACATTAAGGCATTATCAAAGATTCCACTATTTGTCATGAAAGCAGAATGCCATTGTCTGAACATCAAATCTTGAAGTATGAGTAATAGCCTTACAAAGAAAGACTGTGGGTTAGCAGGCTGCTTACTGAACAAAAAGACATTTTCTCTAGAAAGAAGAAGCCAATTGTGAATGGTGAGGGACAAGTTCTGCTAGACAGAAAAAGGTAAAAATAATTTGCACCAAGTTTTGTATTTTGAAAAGAGTTTTGTAGGGCTTTTTCCTCTAACACGGACAACATCCCATCTACGTAGCTACTTCTAATAGTAGGTTAAGACCCCTTCCTTAAAATTATCTTTTTTACTGTTCTTTGATTTTCTTTTCCATATGTCATGGTCTTCTAACCTGAGTCTTCAGTGGTTTTGAAATTGAGGTTGTATTCACATGCCTTTGATTATTGGAACAGTTTGTAATAATTTATGATATTTAGTAGCAATATCAAAAATTATTTTAGTATCTATGTAACTTTTCCTTAGGAGATCACATTTATAACTTCTGTGAACTTACATCCAAGTAAATTCAGAGCATACTTCCAGTGTTTTCAGTCTTTTACAGGCTGTGTTATGAACAGCATTGTGAATAGGGTTTATTGTTAGTTTTAGAATCTGTTTTCAGACTGAATTTCTGAAGTAAATATATACTTTGATGCCACTTAATGGTATAAATGTGTTAAATTTTACCTCAAGGTTACTCGCTGAAGTAAAACATCATGATTTTTCTTTCAGAAAATTAATTGTATAAATTTCCTCAAGTTGTTTTTGATCCAGTCTTGTTTTTTCTTAATGTGCAAAGAAAATGTATTTTTTATATAGAATGTTCACTGTGATATAGTTCAATGTGGGCAAAATTAACATTCTGTCATGCAGAGATACTTCTGGTTTATGATACTTATTTTATTGGTGTAAGACAGTCATCTCTGGGCCTTCAGTGCTTGTTATGACAGTACTAATGAAGCTCATAATATTAGCCTTGGGGATCCCAACCTGTCCATCCAAAGGCAGTCATATTGTGTGGTGGTCTATGCCTGTGCAAAATTCTAACAAAAATCTGATGCTTATAATAACTATACTGGACATGCCTGTAGCAGTCTGTAGAGAGAAATAAAATTGTCACCTGAGGCTTCCTTTAAAAGTACAAAATTTATTTTTCACAGTTCTGGACTATTCCCACTCCTTGCCAATGCTGCTATGTCGGTCAAGCCAACATTATTGAGTCTGTATGAGATTTATTACCTCCCTTTGGGGAAAACATTGAAACCAGGACTGCAAGGACTGTTAACTGGGATTCTGCCTGGTTTAGAGGAGGGATCAGAATATTATGAAAGGTGAGGATTCTTATGTTAATAAGGTGATATGCTTGATCTGGTCAGGGGTTTTTTTTGCTGGAACTTTTCACTTTGTACTTGTATGTGGATTTTACTGTTTTTGAGGTTGCTTTTTAATTTGATACTGTCATGTTAATTGCAACAGAATGGTATGGCAGAAGGTTCTTAGCATTAATTAGGACAAATTAACTGTTAGTTGTTCCTGTTATGGAAAGGGAATTGGCATTAAGCAGACTTAGTGTTATATGCCAGTCTCTTCTCCCAGGTAGCAAGAAATAGAACAAGAGAAAATGGCATCAAGTTGCTCCAGGAGAGGTTTAGGTTGGATATTAGGAAAAATTGCTTCACCTGAAAGGTTGTCAAGCATTGGAACAGGCTGCCTGGGGAAGTAGTAGAGTCACCATGCCTGGAGGTATTTAAAAGCCATGTAGATGTGGCAGTTTGGGATATGGTTTAATGGTGATTTTTGCAGTGCTGGGTTAATGGTTGGACTTAATGATCCTGAAGGTCTTTTCCAACTAAATTCTATGATTCTTGGTATGGGTTGGCATATATAACTGCAGCATCTGGGCTTCTGAGGTAGCATCTTAACATATTAAAGGATGAAGTTGCACTCCAACACTTAGAATTCTTGGAATTGTTCATATGCTTGCATATTCTTGATATTTCGAACTTCAGAAACCAGAATTTTCACAACTTGTATGTGAAGAGCAATCCAACACTGTCTTTTTCTATTTCTGTGTAGGCAGACACACATAGTTGGCATCACTGCAACAGGGAACAAGGTCTATCCAGCTTGTCTCCTGGGGCTTGCCACAGGATGTAGAGGTGCTGCCACATAACTTGGAGGAAATGAGGACAGGGGAAGGGATTGCTTATGCTCAAAGAATTGGGGGTATTTTTATGCCTTGTTACTACCAGAAGGACTCAGTGCAAGGAATGAGAGGGCAAGAGCCATCTGCTTGATTCTTTTCTTCAATAACTATGCTTTCCTGCTGTCTGTCTGAAACCTCTGTAGCAACACTTGGCTTTAAGTAGCAGATGAAGGAGTTATTTGGCTCTTTGAACATAAGGAGTACATAAGGAGTACATAAAGAGAAGCTGTGGGCAGGCCAAAAGCGTTTTGCCAGCCAGATTGGCCCACAGGCTTGCTTGGATTGCTCTGTTCAGCCTGCATTATGAGGTTCAGTGTATAATTGGACCTCTCTTGGCCTCTCAAAAGGAAGCTTTGACATTTCTGTAACAATTAATTTTAATATATTAAAACTGGGGGCAGGGGCGAGGGCTGTGATACATGCCCTGATTCAGCTGACTCGGTTTTACTGCAGGACAAACACACTGCTGGAGAAAGTTGCTTCAGCGGTGGATCAGTCAGCGTTCTACAGTGCTCTCTGGGGAAGCCTCCTCACCAGCCCTGCAGTGCGCTTGCCTGGCATCACTTATGTCCTCTCCCACTTAAACAGGAAGCTTTCCATGGAGGATCAACTCTACATAATTGGCAGTGACATTGAATTGATGGTAATGTTTTAATGGAATAATGAACACACTGATGTTACTTACTTTTTATATAATGTATTTTGGGGTGGATTTAGATGTATTCTCTATCTTTGAACTTGACCTTTGAAGAGATAAAAATGCATGTTTATTATAGCTCCAGTTAAACTGATGTTTTTGTGCCTGATAGGAGTGTTTCAAAGCTGAATTAATGTTTCAGAACTGCTTAGGTTTTATGTAAAACTTTCCATTCATTACATGCTTCAGCTAAAAGTGATTGAGTTTTATTGCATTTTTTGTTTCGGTTTTTTTCTTTGTGTTTTTTTTTTAAAGATGTGGAGAATTATTTTGCCTTTTAAACTTGAGATATTCATTGGTAATATAAAACACAAAAGCTTGATGTTTGTTGATTCTATCTTGTTTTATCTTGTTTCATTATTTAAAATTTCAAGTAACTTCATTTAGTGTTTATCACTATTTATATATAACTCTTCTTATTTTTGAGTGCTCTCTTATATCTACCTCCTTAAAATAATAAATAATTATTTGGGGGGGGTGTGTCTGCCATTATTTCAGGTGGAAGCAGTAAGCACTTCAGTGCAAGATACCAGTGTTTTAGTACAGAGGAGCACATTGGACCTTATTCTTTTTTGTTTTCCTTTCCACATGAGCCAGGTAGGTTATTAACATGAGATGATTTGACAAATTCATTAAATGTACACTTCTTAACTCAGTAGCAGTACTTGGTTGGTTTCTGTTAATGATTTTCTCCAAGCTCCAACAAGAGTCACATGTAAGAGTGAGAGTAGAGAAGAGTAGAGAATTGAAAATTATTTCTGGTTTTGGGTGAGTAGTTAGCCCTAGCAGTAGTGGGAGATAGACCTTACAATTTCTAGATAATTTTTTTTGGACTGCATTTATTGTTAGCTACTTCTTGTTTTTAAATGATCCATGAATTATTTAACTCCTAGAGGAAAACTTATACAAGGCCAATTCTCATCTTGTTATGTTACAAATTAGAGAAAATCTGCACTTTTTTGTAAAAAAACCCCTTTTTTCTTGCTTGTGGAAGTGCTTCATTCACATTTATCAGTTACTGTAGGAGTATTTGGAGTGTCTCTGTTTAGGTACTAAAAAGTTGAAATTATCAATACAGCATTTTTTCAAAATTAAGACTTACACAAGCATTTAAAGTAGGAAGAAACTGGAAAAGTACTTTAATTTTTTTAACTGGATTTTAATTGAATTTTCTTCCAAAGCTTTTGCCTCATAGTAAAATGAAATGTAACAAAAAGGAGCTGTTAGTCAAATCTATTGTTTTTGCTGTTCTAAAAGGGTGCATGTTATTATATAGTATCTGTTCCAAACGATAATCATATTTTGGTTTCCTAAGAGCAAGGTTGGGTTTTCTTGTACTGTTCCAAATTCAGAAATGTCAAAACATGAAACTAGCTAGAATGAACATTTTAATGAACATTAAGCTGCTAGCGTCAAAGAAGTGTTACTTTTCATAGTTAAATTTTTGTTTCCAACTTCAGGCAACACGTCCAGACATGATCAGAATTTTGTCAGCAGCCCTTCATGTAGTGCTGCGCAGGGATATGTCACTCAACCGAAGGCTTTATGCATGGCTTCTAGGTACGTTTGTATTTTATTCCATTGGCCTCTAAAAGTGGAGGAAGTCCCTATTGTCCTTAGCAGTGTTTGCAATATGGTGTAGAAAGAATCTTGAAAAAACTAAATTCTCAGTTTCTTTCATAAGAAATAAAGGCACTTTCTCAATGGACAGAAGATGAAAAATGTCATACTGGAACTCATTCCTGTTATATATAAATTGTTGGTGCATTTTCCTCTAGCAGCAATTATGGGCCACATTTGGGGTAGAGCCTGGTGTAGTAGGCTCATGGAAATAGGCACTCCAAAACTTTTGCTCTGTAAACAGAACGCAGAAAACAGAGAGTAGGCATTATAGAATGGTAGTTGGAGCACAACAGTATAGAGGATATGAAAATAAAAGAATGTTGAAAAACGTTGATATTACAGCTTGAATGTGCAAAGTTTAATCTTCATTAGATCTTTGCATGATTGAATTAGCAGATCACCAATCACTTTATAGTGCTTTTCTGGAGTAAAAATGGAGCAATTGGGAATACAATTCTACCAAATGACATAAAATCAATACAGTACAAATTTAAATTTTTTTGTGAAACCAGCATGTAATCAGAAGAGGGTAGCAAAGAATTATAGCTATTAGAAGGATCTTAACTATTCAGGGAATAGTTAGAAGACCAGAAATTAGAAAATTTTAGAAAACAATTACTCTTATTCAGCCCTGTTATTTTAAGGAAATGAAGCCTGTGGTCACATGAATCTGACCAGTTATTCTTTAAACCCATTTTGAAAGAAGTCAAAATCATGGAAGTTCCTGAAGTGTGTCCCAGGAATGGGAGACTGAACGGAGAGGCATGAAGTGGCTTCTCTGTTTGATATGTTTTGCAACCTGCTGTTAGTTACCTTTTTTGTTTGACTTCCCAGCTCACCAGCAAGCACATATGTGCTTCTCAGGCTGCCCAGAACCCTGCCCAGCAGGTCTTGCACCTTTTCCAGCTGATAGTTAAGAGGTCAGAGGCAGGTAGCCTGTAGGTGACTAGGGAGAAAGTAGCAAAGGACCCTGAAAGAGAACTGAAATTATGAAGGGAGGGAAGAAGTCAGCAACAGTGTTTTGCGTGAGGGGGTTGGTTGTGTTGCTGTAGGAGCTGCAGGGGTTTAGAAGTTAAATATGAGAAAATCCTGGCTTCATTAGTTAATCATTTCTCAAGACATTGACTTGCAAGTGATTCATCTTTTAAAGAAAAACAATGAAATGCAATGTTATGCTCCATACTTGCATTTTCCAATTTGGGGAAGAAATAGTTTCTAGATTAAACACTGCACTCGTGTTTCATCTAAATGTGATGGATTAGATATGTCTTTTGGTATTATTGAAAAAGGCATTTTATGTATTTAAAATATCATGCTGCTTTTTTAGTTGTGGAGCCTTCTTTTACAGCTATTTCATGAACATTGTCTCCACTGAAAGTAATACAGATTCAGAGAATACTTTTACAGAGACTTCCAGGTCCTGTGTTGTGAACAGCTATTGCCTCTATTTGCTATGTATTTGGGCAAACTTGCTGACAATATAGGATTTTTGCTTTTTTTCTTTGGATGTTGTGCTGCTTTTCTGTTATCGTGATATTCTATTCCTAATATGAAACATTGCAGATGGAGATCAGTTATGCTGGAAGACCCTCTGAATTCTGTTGTTCTGTATGACTTTATTTCATTCTGGTGTTTGCTATTCTTTCCTGTTGCTTTACAGCTAGGAGTGACCTATTAGCATTCTCTTTGAATAGAAATCACAAATATCTCCTTAAATCAGGTTATCTTAACCATTGTTAAACAAATGATTTTTTTTCTTCCTTAAGCCTATTTTTTTGTGCAATTAAAAACTTACTGGGAAAAGAACTTACAATACAAAGGTCCATCTCCTTCATGTAATTTTGAATAAAAAATAATATTTTTATACTGTGACTGATATTCTTTCTAAGTGCCTTAGTCATGTCAATGTGTTTTGATGATCATCTCTATATAGTTAAAGCACTGAATTTTGTGATCTCATTAATATTGAAATATTTTTATGCGATAGCTTGGGGGTTTTTTTAAGGAGTGTGGGTTTTGCAGCATTTGTGAACATTTTTCTTTTGTATAGGAATTAATTGGTTGATAATATTGCATAAAACGAAATTTTTTGATTTGTGTGCAAACTACTTGTGTGAAAGTGTAACTTAGTTTTCTGTATTAAACTCTGTAAAATTATCTTTTTCTTGCCTACATGACTTGGACTTCATCTTGGTAAGTGCTAGTGTGTTGATTTCTAATTTAAAGAAATTGGCAATATATTCTATTAAATTACAAATATTTGTCTGCTTTCTCTTTTGTTTGCTTGAAGGTTTTGATAACAATGGTGCCCCTGTAGGACCCAGAAGTACAAGGCACAGCAATCCCGAGGAGCATGCCACTTACTATTTCAACACCTTTTCTAAGGAGATGTTAGTCCAGGTAGCTATATACAGTGTTTTATTGGGGCGTATGTTTTTATAAACAGATCCTGATCAAGGTTGCTGTAACTTTATCTTTTGACTTACCAATGCAATGTGGCCGTGTAGTCTTGTCTTTTTGTGGTATTGTGTCCTGGTCTTCTAAAACTTTCTCAGTGGAAAAATGAAGGTATGGAGTAATGTGTTTCTCTAGAATAACAGAATGAACAGAACAAAGATTCTGTTCTGTATTAGATTTCTCCCTCTCCTTTTCCACAATGAATGAGGCATACATGGATGTTATTTGATAATGCACCTAGCACACTGCAGCCAGTTCTTTTGTGAAACTGAATTGAAGAATTCTCTTCTGTAGATATGGAAACTCCTCTCTGTCTTGGGAATCAGAAAAAAATTTATCAGATGGCAAAGTCTGTGTGAAAAAGGTCTCTCCCCACTAGGCAAAGGTAGCCTCTTCTGCTCTCTGTTGGCAGCCAGGAATAGTTGAGAAAATTGGCAGTTAAACTAGTTTACCCTTATAGCCTTGCTGTGTGAGCTGAGATCACTGGTTCTAAGAACTGTGCTGCTTTTCTCACAGTAATCAAAATACAGATGTCTTTTAAACTGCTGTGAGTCTGGTCTTGAAGTCAGGAAGACGTTTTATCATTAAGGCAAATTGATAAGGTCAGGATTTTTCTGAGTCAGAACTGTGATGCTATGTATGAGAATGAGAGTGGCAATTTTAACAGTAGTAGCTGACACAAGAATATTCAGTTCATCCCAATTCAAAGCTGACACCCAGCACGGAGCTAGCACCTTCAGTTTGATCTGAAAGATGTGAGATCTGTTCCTCTGATGAGGAAGAGACCTCAGAATTCCAGTATTCCAGCAGCAAGGACCTTGATGGCACTCTCTCACCCTTCTCTTATCATCCTTCTGCCTTCCATAGCAGATGATTCAGAAATTATTCAAATGTAAAAAGAGGCCTGAGTGAGCTACAGTTTCACTTATATAAAAAAATGTGGTGAGCTTTCAGCAACATTTAAGCATGGTTAAAGGTTATGGTCTTTTTAAATATGTCTATCTTTCTAGCCTTATCAGTGTCAATAAAGCTTTTCTGTCTGAAAAGAGTTAGAATCAGTGCCTTGCCTATACATAATACAAGTGGCATATGCCTTCTAAAACCTTTTGCTGTCTCTTGAAAGACTTTAAAACCATTGCTCTTTTCTGCCTTCTCCTCTAGCAGTCTCTTTGTGTTTTGTTGATTCAATCAATTCATATCTTATTCACAGATACAATTTACTGAAAATTCTGGCCTTCTAAAGACATGAAAGTACAGAAGATTTTTCTTTTAAGATATTTGCTGACAATACTTGGTTTGTAGCAGATAGCAAGGCCAAACTGGTTTTCATAACTCTATTCTTTCTTATCTCTTTTTTTTTCTTCTTTGTCTTCTTTTTATGAAACTGTAAAAGAAACAAACTAGCTCAGACAGTCAAGTCAGCTAAGAAGAAAACTAAGTAAAATCTGTGGTCGTCTCATGGAGCTTTTTTAATTCTGCAGCTCATTCCCTAATTTGCTTTGATATAGAAACTCAGTCTTCCCATTTGTCTCTAAGTTGTCATTGCTATTTTAGTCAAGAAAGTTTTCATCCACGTAAGTGAATACATAGTAGGACAGATTGCATTTTATTAAGCCCTTTATATCTACCTGCTTTATCTTCTCAAATAATTTCTTCATTAATGCTCATGTCTTCTCTTTTATTCTTAAGAAATATTGTGTTGCCTGCTTAAAATACTTTATTTTGATTTTAAATAAATACAAGTTATCAAGTTCTGTTCCACAGAAATGTTCTCAAAGGCAAAGTTGAGAGAACTTTATCATGGGAGCCTGAGCTGCAGTGAGATGAAATAATGGTCTCCACTACTGAGGATTTTCCCTTTATGTGCAGCTTTTATTGCTTTCTAGCTTTGTTTTTGTTTTCCTGATCTGTTTTTGCTCTTTGTAGGCAATGGTTGGAATATTACAAGTTAATGGACAGGGAGAAGAAAGCACATTAATGCAAGACTTAAAGCCTTTTCGAATTCTTATCAGTTTGCTGGATAAGCCTGAACTAGGTAATTTTTCCTTTGTTTCATGTGATTTTGCTTAGAAAATTTTTCTCTCTTGTTTATTAAATTGAAGAAGTTATATGCTTAGTACTGGCAGGTTAGCCAGATTTCTTAGATCTTCCAAGCTGTATCTATGTTTTGTATTTAATTTAATGTATTCATCAGATTTACCTTTTACCAAATGCCATTTCTTTTATGTTCTACACAGGAAACAGTAAGTTAAAGTCATAGAGAGAACTAACTGTGTGTTGGAAGAAATGCATATTTGATCTTTTTTATGTATTTCGTCAAATAGTGACTTTTAATATTATAAATCTCAGCTATTGCTTTTGGGAATAACCTGTTCTTTCTTCTAATATATGCACAGAGATGATAGATATTAACAAGAAAACAGTTAATTTTTTTTCAGAAGAACTTATGCAGTGGAAACAAGAATTTTTTTGGTTTTGTGGGTGGTTTGTTGGGATTAAGAGACTTTTTGGTGTCTCTTTTTAATATTCCTCTCCCTGATTTAAAGTGTTTAAATGCCCTATTTAGCAGATGAGTGCTGAGGACTGTGGGACTTAAAGTATTTACAGTTAAGACTTGGATATCTTGCCTTTTTCTTTGGAATACAGTTTTGAAGGCAATTGAAAAAATCAAATTAATTTTTTTAATCTGTTATCAGATTTGAGAGTGGGATAATAAAAGCATAAAAATACAATGATTAAATAAAATAATTGGCTAGGACAGAAGAACTACAAAGAACAAAGTATCTGTCAGAAATTTACCATCTTCCTTGTAATTTGTGATTTCTGGAGATCAGTCTAAATGTTCAGAGGCAATGTGTATTTTAAGATTTCATGGAGGAGCAAATCTTTGAGGATTCTTTCAGCAAAATGAGATGGAATAAGCTAATAGGGTTTTTACTTAACTCCATGAGTGTCCTCTTGCTGAAGGCAGCTCAGTGAGGCTAGAAAACACATAAAAAAGTAAATGATATCTCAGGCAGGATTGCTTTTTTAATTCCTTTCAAAATAATTTGGGGTTTTTTTCTTCAAAATTGAGATTTAGCTCAAATCCAAAGAAGGAGCTATTTTATAGAATCATGGAATGTTTTGTATTGAAAAGGACCTTACAGATCATCCAGTTCCAACCCCCCTGCCATAGGCAGGGACGCCTCCCACTAGACCAGATTGCTCAAAGCCCCATCCAACCTGGCCTTGAACACTGCCAGAGATTGGGCAGCTTCTGTGGGCAGCCTGTTCCAGTGCCTCATTACCCTCTGGGAAAAGAATTTTTCACTAGCATTCAATCTAAATCTCTCTTCTTTTAGTCTAAAACTGTTCCCCCTTGTCCTATTGCCATCTCTCTGTATAAAAAGTCTCTCTCCCTCTTTTTTCATAAGCCCCATCTAAGTACTGAAAGGCTGCAATGAGGTCTCTCTGAAGCCTTCTGTTCTCCAGGCTGAACAAGCCCAATTATCTCAGCCTGTCTTCATAGGAGAGATGTTTCGCCCCACTTACTATCTTTGTGGCCCTCCTCTGAACTTGATCCAGCAGGTCCATGTCCCTATGCTGGGTATCCCAAAGATGAATGCAATACTCCAGGTGGGGTTTCACAAGGGCAGAACAGAAAGTCAGAATCATCTCCCTTGGCCTGCTGGCCACACGTCTTTCGTTGCAGCCCAGGCTGCAGTTGGCTTTCTGGGCTGCAATTGCAGACTTTAAAAAATATTTTCAAGAAGTACCCTGCAGTCTATATCCTGAACTAAAAAAAACCTTCCAAGGAAGGAAGATGCTAAATATATTTTGTCTTGTATTTACCTTTAAACATATGAGTGTATTGTCCATATGCTAACAGCATAAGATACTCATCTGAAAGCTATTTCAAACTGTTTGACTGAAAGGTGCCTCTGATCAAGAATCCATGAGGTCACATTTACATGTTACTGAGCTTGGCTAATAAAAAGGGTGTGTTGGCATGAACATGGTCTGTATAGCTGTGACTACACAGCTTTTGAACTTGGTGTGTTTACGTCCAGCTGCCATTATACACACATTGCACTTGGGGCAAGAGAACCCCACTTGTACTTTGTGTACTCCCTGGCACTATGATTGTCTCAGTGTCTCTGGAATGCAAACAACCCAAACTTTCTGACATTCAGGTAGTGTATGAGACTGGACCAGAAAAAGTTTTGTGGTTTCAGTGACCAAAGCCAGCTAATGATTTCAATGGCTTTCTGATGTGGGCTGTTGGCAATGCTGTAATGCAAAACAGTGTGACTGCTGGTATTTCTCCCTAGGCCCTGCCATCCTAGAGGATGTACTGATTGAAGTGTTTCGAACATTATATACACAGTGCAAAGCAGAACTGGAGCTTCAGACAGAACCGTCTTTCAATAAAGATCACACACAGCTAAGCAGGTAAATAATGAGTATGATGTATTTTGTATTAAATAATATATCTCTGTTGCTGGAACCACGACTGTGTAGCCTGTGGGACTGTGACATGTTTTCTTCATGACACAAGATCTGTTGACAGTAATTGCAACTTCTGTGTTCAGTGCAAAGGTGTGAAGTGGTTGGCTATTTCTTTTCGTATTTAGCATATGTTTTATTCTTTATCCATGACAAAAATGATTGTTTGACTGGTTGTGATATTCTTTATATCTGTGTTCTTCAAAAACAGAATAGGCTGATGAGTTCTCTTTTAGTATAAAGACTGCGACAGGAGAGCCAGGGAGTGGGATATAGAGTTTCAAGTTCTGAATTTAATATTTTGAAAGATGGAGAGGAAAGGGGTGTTCAAAGCTGGAGAGGAGAGGAAACAACTGTAGGAACACATATAGTAAAATCAGATTTATTAAAAATGGGTTTAAAAGACAAATATTTAAGAAAGGATAGAGGAGAAACCTAGCAACTGTGAGAAGACATTGGTATGAGCAGCCTACCAATATCCTGAGCCCTTAAGCAACAACTAGTTGTAGGGATGAAAGGAAGATAATTTGTCAGTGTTACTTCACAGTGGGTAAACTCATAGTGATATGTAGTTATATAACTTGAAAAATAAGTGAAAAGTATGAAATGTTCTTTTTATTTTCTTTCAGCAAACTGAGAGAAAACAAGAAAACAGCAGAATTGATTAAAACTGCCAATCTTCTTTTCAATTCCTTTGAGCCTTATTATATGTGGGATTACATTGCTCGTTGGTTTGAAGAGTGTTGTAGGTAGGTGATAATATTTATTCTCTGTATGTGTAAAGTTAAAGTTAATTTTTGTTTTATATACTTTTGTCTTCAAAGAAGTCAGTCTCATTTGGCCTGTAAGTCTTTTTTTCCTCCCATCCCTGTAATTTCAATCTTTCGGCCAATTTTCATCAGATGTGATTGGGGGTCTCAGCACTGTGAGTTCTCACAAACTCAGTGTCTGGGTTAAATGAAGAGATAGAATTAACCCCTCTGCTGAAAGGGACACTCCAGAGTGATCTCAAAGCTGAGTTTTGTTCTTTTTTGTAATTCTGTTTCGTTTTGGCCAGTACAGGATTGCGCATTGTACCTTTTGGTAAAACTGACAGATTTGCCAGACATCCAATGTGCTGTAATTTGTCCTGCTATTTTAGGAAAAACAGAAGGGTGGGAATCCTGTGCGTGACAAGGAGAGCTACTGCAGCAAATAATAAACCATAAATTAGGGAAAATTGAAAATATTAACAGGAGGGAACAGGATGAAGGGACCACAGAAGCGTATGGGTTTTTGCTGTGGCTAGGGGTAGATGATGTAGAGATTTCAAATGAAATTTGTAGATTTTTTTTTCCTTGCTTATGGAATTGCTTGATAAAATATTAAGATACTTGGACACGAATTTGTCTATGATCCCACAGTGTGCTGTCATAACTAAAGAAAACTGTGACTTGGACTACATTATGAGGACCATGGGCAGCAGGTGAAAGGAAGTTATTTTTCCTTTCACGTAGTGTTTCTAAGGACAGATGTGGAATAATGTGTCCAGCTTTGGACACGCCACCTGAGGAGAAGTTTTGAGAAATTGAAGAGAGTCTTGTAGAGAAACTGCTAAGCTGGTCAGTTATAGGACACTGCACTAAAGGTTGAGGTAGGTGAGTTTGGTTTAGCCTGGCAAAGAGGGAAATTGAATGGCACCCTATGACTTCTGAAGGGCATTTGCAAAGTTCATACAGCTATGCTTTTTATAACAGCTGATGCAAAACAAAGGACAGCGACAAGTGCTCACTCGAGTGGTCAGGTTGGACTTCAATAAACTGGATGAATTTATCTAGTGTTTTTAGCAGTCCTGCTTGGTGTGAGAGGTTGATCTAGATGTCTGTGACTTGATTTTTGTACGTTGGGCTGAATTGCTAAAGTATGGACAGTCACCTGCAGCCAGCTAACATGCAGGTGAATATTTCACTACACATAAGTAGTGTTACTGTCACCATGGATACAAAATTGCCTTATAAATAAATAAAATCTGGAGAATTGCTTTGTTTGATTTTTTTTTCCTACATGAGCTGCTGTATTATCTAAGTTTGTCTTCCATGCTCAATTTTCTATAGCTTGAATTTCCTTATTTTACAAATGAGGACTGTTTTACACTGAAAGACTGGTTGCTGCTTTTTCTGAAAGAATGGCATGGGGCCAAATAAGCTACTTAACAGTAAAATGAGAGATTGCTTATTGGTTTTATAGTTATTACCCCAAATATAAACAGTTTTGCATTAAGTTGCAGAAATATAGTCAATGTAAGGGGGAGGAGGGGAAAATGTGAAACACTATTTGAATTTTGCAGGAGGACTTTACATGCCAGACTTCAAACTGGGCCTGGAGGTGATAGTGAGCAATCTGAGTTACCTCTGACAAATTTCTGCTTGTTAGTGGATTTTTTGTTGGACATTGTTTCTTTGGTAAGAATTGCCTTATTCATTACTAATATTGGGATTCTGTATATTTATATTCTGCAGAAATACTATATATACTTAATTAATTGCTTTTCCTGAAAATATATTGATGTAAAGTGGTGGGCACTATTATAAGAAGTTTTTGGTTCATGGTATGATTCTTGATAGACTGGTTGGCCATAACTGAAATGGGTTTTATGATGCTTATACCTGAAAATTTTAGTCTGTCCTCATTTTCTTTTCTGTGTATTCATTGCAGGTATAGTCTTTTGTAGTTTGATACACTAGTTTAAATGTGCAGCTTTCTTTAAAGGATCTTTTAAATGTCGTGATAAGATGTATCTTCTTTTTCTGTTGTCATTGCTTAATGTTGCAAAGACTGTTAGAACTGTTTTTTCTATAGCTGTCTTTCCTCAATTCTTTGCTTTCTCATTTCAAAGCCTACTAGAAGTATGAGAGTGCTGTGTCAGGTATGGCAATCAGCCTGTTCTTCCTTTGGTTCTTAATAACTTGTTTATATTTAATTCTTAAACTTTTATCTTAATAAAGTAATAGTGGCATTCTTCAGCCTTCTTGTGATGCTTTTTAATATATTTGTTGTGTAATGAACAGTATGTATAGTTTGAAAAAGAGTTAAATATATTTCTATTTGTTTGTTACCCAACTTTAAAGTTAATTTTGTAAATATTTTTTGGTAAAGCATGTTTTTCTTGGATATTAAGATATTTATTTTCCTTTTTCCATGTTCTGTATGTTTAGAACATAGTTAAGCAAAAAATGGGTATCTCTGTTATAGAAGATAACTTTCAGGGTGGACTTTGGTGTGACAATCAACAAGTCTTTTATTACTACTTTGCTAGGAGACTTACATTGAAATACAGACAGAACACTTGCCTCAGCTGTTGCTCAGGATGATTTCTGCATTGACAAGCCATCTTCATACTTTACACTTGTCTGAGCTTACTGATTCCCTCAGACTCTGCTCCAAGATCCTTAGTAAGGTTCAACCTCCTTTGCTCTCTGCTAGTACCGATGGTATCCTGCAGCTTCCTACTGGACACAGCAGCTCCATCAAAGAATGGGAAAATAAAAAGGTAACTGTTTAGGTTTTGCAGCATCTTGGAAAAATACGACTGTGTGGAAAAAAGAAATGGGCTTTCTAAGCCTGTGTTGAACACCCTGCAAGTCTTTGATTAGATTTAGATATCACAATATATCTGAAACATGGGTAATCAAAATAACTTCTAATTGTGGTAAAATTTCTTGATTCTTAAGGGCTTTTCCCCAGATTTAGTATTATACATGTATAAATCACTTCAGAATCAGGGGTTAAGAAAGAACTAATCAACTAAAGTTTGTAATGCACTTCAAGAGTATGATGAAGTAAAATAACTGGACTGAAAAGAATTCACCATTTTGGTTAAGTATCAGGCATATGTTAATTCTCCTCTCACCCAATTTATGTGTATTGGTTTAATATCCATCACGTATTTTACTGTCACTGTTAAGTTCTTAGAATCATTTATTAAAGAAATAAAAGAAACCAGCCAGCAGCTATTTCTCTTTTAACTTTGTCCAGTTTGCTCTATGCAAACGTGCCTCTCTGAGGTATGTTGAGTGACAAGCCCTGAAATCCTTGTTTTCCAGCTGAAGAAACTTAAGGAGCATCATAGAATAAATAAGGTTGGAAGTGACAGTTGCAGGGCACTGCTCAAAGCACGGCTGATTTCAAAGTTAGATTTTATTTTAAAGCTAGGTCATGTCACTCAAAATCATATTTATCTTAATTTTGAATATCTCCAAGGATGAAGTTACCACAAATTCTTTGTACAGCTTGTTTATTTGCACGTTATTTTATCAGAATTTCTATTGTTGCAGCTTGTGTTGGTTGCCTTGTATTCTTTTCACTGGGGATTTCTGAGCATACCTCCATCTTTCCAGCTGCCTAGTGGGAACTCACAGACAGCAATGGACAGCCTCACGCCCTCCATAACCTTAGCATTCTTTTAAACTGAGTAAATCCATCTCTCTGGGCTTTCCTTCTATGTCAGGAGCACCTGTGGTGACTTTCCCTTTGGCATACTCAATACATCAGCATTTCTTTTGTACTAATTAGTGCAAAATTGGATACAATATTCTGGTTGTGGACCTAAAACTGCTGAGCAGAGGGGACTAATTACTTCTGTTGATTTGCTGACTGTACTTTTGCTGATACGGTCCTAGATGTGGCTGGCCTGCTTCACCAAAGGAGTCCACTGCCGGCTCACATTCACCTTGTCAATTAGATCCAATCACTCCAGCATTCAGGATCCTTTCCTTATTCTTTCTAGCTAATTGATACCTGCCTGATTTTCTTGTTTGGAAGTGGGTTTTTTTGTTGCTTTTTTTTTTAATAAATTCTGTTGTAATTGAATGATGTTGCCCTTTGAACCTTCAGTGTCCTTTTGCTTCCAATTACCACTGATTCATATGTGCCCCAGTTTCTCTTAAAAGGTAGTGAAATCAATTGCCATGCTTCTAATCACTCTTAGATTGTGTTTTATAAAATGGGGTCATCATTTATGTCTCCAAGCTTTCTAGTACATAGCTTTTGCTGTTTTCTGTGATAATATCTCAAACAAATTTCCGTTCTTACTCCTTCGCTGGTAACGCAAGACATTATTCACTGTGTATAGTGATGTCACTGTGTTTATTTATTCATGAGAAAGTGTTTCATATTATTACATTATGCTCAAGTTCTGTATTTAAGACAGCTAATGAATAAAGTCAAAACAACTTTTGGGCCTGGTAGGTCTCGGGCAGCATCTGCCATTGCCGATAAGATTCAGGATCAGAAGTCAGTGGGTACCTGCATTGAGGGCCACTGATTCATGCATTTCTGTTTTAGTTGTTTCCCTACCTCACATTCTCACCAGGAAACAAAGACTATTATTAAGACTATAGAGGGCTAGAGCAGTGCAGAAAGCCACTGTGGGTTCTTTCTGAGTAGAAATTCATCTATTTGTGATTATTCTGAACTGATATGGAATTAAGGCACATAATGAGTCATGAAGAACTGTTGTTGCTGGAGCAACCTCTCTTTCTCATTTCAAGGAGATGGTTTATTTTCTTTCTAGTTGCAAATGATTAGTAGTTTTTAAATGAAATTTAAATTTTAAATTTAATTTTTAGTATCTTTTTGTAATTATAACTTTGTACTTGATGGTTTATTTATTTATAAATTAATAATACCTATGCCTATGCATTTCAGCATTGTCTTATAATAGACATGATTATGATATGAAGAAAATGTTAAAATCAACAATATTTAAATATTTTCTTGATAAACAATTTTCTTTTAATGTTAGCCTAATCTGGCAGGCTTACTGAAACACCAAACATCATTTTGCATTAAATGTATTTGTATGAATACATTTAAAACTCTGGAATAAAATTGTTGCTTTCAAATGAAGACACTAATAAATATTGTATTGCTAAGACCTAAATAACCTATTTTGAACAGTCATTAAACTTTGATTTTACTCAGGTGCCATCAGTGTCACTTGAAAATCCTAATGATGTGTTTGAAGATGGTGAAAATCCTCCCAGCAGTCGATCATCAGAAAGTGGCTTCACTGAGTTTGTACAATATCAGGCAGATACAACTGATGACATTGACCGAGCACTGAATGAAGGTCACGGTGCACCTGGCATCCCTATTGTTGGTAGCACATCCTCAGAGACTGAGACAGCATCAACTGTGGGTTCTGAGGAGACCATTGTACAGCCTCCTTCCATAATGACACAAGGGACAGCAACTCGTAGTGGGAAAACGATCCAAAAGACTGCAATGCAGTGCTGTTTGGAATATGTCCAACAGTTTTTAACCAGATTTATCAACCTGTATATCATTCAGAGTAATTCCTTGTCTCAGCCCTTAGGGGCGGAGCTTCCTGTAGACCCCAGCAGAGTGCAAGGACAGAGCACAAAATGGGACGGAGAATCACAAGATGATGCAAAGGTGAAGAAAACAAACAAGAAGAAAACACCAAAAGAATACCTTCCTGCCTTTATTGCTGCTTGTCAGCTTTATCTTGAATGTTCGAGCTTTCCTGTTTACATCGCTGAAGGAAACCGCACTTCAGAATTACATCCTGGGAAGCCTGAAGTTGGTAAGCTGCACTCTCATTTGCCCTTTGTTTTTAAAATAATAATTTTTCTTTTTCTGCCCAAAAAATTTAAAGTAATAGTATTGTGCTTTGTGTGTGTTGTTGTTTGCTGTTCCTCTCAGATATCTGAGTTTTCTTCTGTATCAATTGGTTTGCATTTGGAAACTAAATTATTTTTTCATAGATTTTTAAGAGTATTGCTGGCATGGAATTTGACACTAAGTAATATTGGGGTGAAAAATATAAATTATGCAAACTGAAGCCTGAGAGTAAAACCTGGATGGTTGAATGTTCCTCTTTCCTATATGGATCCACAATGTTTTCTTTGTCATACTTTGCAATAGCCACAGCTCACATCAAATATGCTTTTAGCTTCCTTTTATCAATTTTGGGTTGATGAGCACATTGATCACTTTGGCAGTACATGGAAATTGTAAGCTGCTGTCCAACAAAAATCATACCAGCTAAGAAATTTAATTAATTCTACTTTGCTCCTATTAAAGGAACAGTTCTTACAAAGAAATCTTCTAGCTATAATTGCATTAAGAAACAAAATTAAAATGGTGAGTTTTGGTGAGGTATGGATGTGTTCAGAGATAGATGAAACCATTCAGATACAGACATGATTAAAACATTGACAGTTATGAATTACTGTAAAGTGTGACACTTTAGGATGAACAATCCTTTTTGCAGTTTGTAAAGTCTTCAATTTACAGTTCCATTTTCAGATCCACTTCTGATCTGCAGTCTGAGAGTTGCTCCTTAAAATGTTTTCATAGTGGATATGCTTGGAGCATGCAAAAAATAGTAACACTAATTTTGACTACTGTCACAGTCATCTCTAGTTTAATTTTTTTCTAGGAAACTTCATAGTTACAACTTTTTGTTCTTATTAACAATTTTCAAATCAAGGCTAAGTGGTGGGTGGTGCTTGGAGATGAGTAGTTTTTTCGCTTTTGGAAGCAAACATGCTAATTAAACATGACTGCTTCTGTTTCTGTGGTCTTTAAGATGAGTTGTGTATGTCTTCTTTATAGCCAGGAGCAGAGCATATGTTTGACTTTGTAACATCCAGACATCTAAAATATTTGTCAGTTGAAGGCAACTTGATTATAGGTGTTTATTTATGAAAAGTGTGACAATGCCAAAGATCTGCTACCTTTTGTAAAAGATCTGTCACAGAATATTTGTTCTTTTATAGTATGACCCTGAAAATGTGAGATGTTTGTTTTTTTATTTCTCCCAAACAGTCTACAAATGAGTGTTGTGTCCAAAGACTAAAATATCAGCTGTTTGCTTATTTTTGGTGCACATAGCACTTGATTATCATTGCCTTGTGCACTGTAGAGCAGAGAGCCTGTAGAGCTTGAGTAGTATGTGCCTCATGAGGGCAGTGTTTTGAGGAATCCTTTTCACTTTTGTTAAATGTCTTGGATATGGTTTCTTGTTCATCATCTGAACTTTCCCATTTGCGAGATCTCATTTGCAGTCTATTAAACAGCATAACTTTGAGGAATAAGCATAAATTGTAGGTGGGTAAAATCAACAGGAAGGATTTTGTTCCAAATGTAAACATCTGTCATAGAGAATGGCAGGGCAGATGGCAGTAGTGCTGGGAATTGGGCTGCATAGCTATCCAGGAGTCCTACTTCCCATAATAGGGAATTCCACTGGAACAGAGAATGGAAGAAGGTAGTTCCTGTATTTCTCACACTGCCCTATCTATTGACACAAGGTTTTTATGCTGCAGAAGAGGCTGTGTTTGCTGAAGGTTTCCTAAATTTGGAATGTGCTTTTGGAGGGCCACATTAATGATATGACCCTATAGCTCTTAATCACTGGTGAGAATCATCAGTCTGTTTATTTGAAGGAGCCAAGTTAATCTGATATTTATAGAACATAATTTTGCTTTAATTCTGCTGTATGCCTTATTTCTCAGCTATCTTTAATTGAAGAAATTAAAAAGGGAACTGAGTGAAGCTGAAGACAATGGTTGTATATGTAAACTCTAGAACACTATATGGAATTGTTAGGTATATTTAGGCTCCAGTGGAGCTATGGATATAAATTAGAAATTGCATCATTCTTCTCTTGATTCTAAAAGGATGTTGTATTTGCACCTATTAAATAACACTTCTTCACTTGTGTCTGATTCTAGATGCATTTGCCTTTTTAGGAATGTGATCAATGGAGTCCTTTTGAAGTTTTAAGAGAAGTTACTTTGGTATCTCTAAAATACAAGGGTGCAATACTCACTTGGAGAGTTGACTGTGAACTTTGGAGAAAGACACTTCCAGTATCAACCCAGAGTATGGCTTGATAAAGTGAGGGAACAGTAACAAGTGGGCAACAACCACCTACAGTGAAAACAGAGTATGGTCTAATAGGATCATAGCTCTGCACCCAAACCATCAATTTTCACAGAAACATCTATTTTTTGAAGGGTTGCCAGGCAATTCTATTTTTGTCAATTTAAAATTAGTCTGCATGTATGTTATAATATATATGATATTATCCTAGGCTCTATAGAATATATTACAGAATTATTCCAGACTACTATTCTAGAGTGTTGAGATTTGATTGCTGCTGAAGAATTTTGTGAAGAAGAAAAGTGGATGAAAGGATGTGCTAACTACTAAAAGTTCAATTTTGCCTAAGCAGGAAATCATCTGAATGCATTTGCATAAAATTTTCTCTTCCTTGTTAAAATTTTTCTATTCATTTTTGGTTACTAAATGTTTGAAGTGATACAGCATTGCATTCTTAATTGGATTATTTTAAAGGTACATCAGGAATTATCTTCCTCTTGCACGCATTTTCCTTAATGTATACAATGGGCAGCTTGAAATATGAAGGGACATATATAATTATGGGGAATACAAGAGGAAAATTACATAATATTTAGATTGTTAAATGAATGTATAATCTGTGATTTTTATTTCAGACTGTGAACAAGTACAGCCTCCACTGTGGCTACAGACTTTAATGAATGCTTGCAAGCAGGCAAGCGATTTCAGTGTTCAGGGTGTTACTATTTCCCTCGTGATGGACTTGGTTGGATTGACTCAATCTGTTGCTCTTGTCACTGGAGAAAATCTGAACAGTGTGGAAACTGCTCAGCCTCTTAGTCCTAACCAGGGAAGAGTGGCTGTCGTCATCAGACCTCCTCTTACTCAAGGCAATCTGAGATACATGGCTGAAAAGACAGATTTCTTCAAGGTTAGATGCTGTATCTCATTGCTGTTTTCTTTACATTTTTCCTGTCTGGTGAATAATAACAATCTTGGGCCCTTTACCGTCCTTGGTATGGTAAACCAAATTTCTTGCTGAATATTTTGATAACAATTGTAAACTGTGTTAGAATATTAATAAAGTACACAGTAAGTTTTCCTGCTGTGATTCTCTTGCTGACCACTTGTGTGAAAATCCTTGTTTAAATGAATATTTTAAAGATAGAAACAAAACCTGATTAAATAGCAGCATTAATCAGCAGAGGTATGAAACTGAGATGTGCATAATGTAGGACTCTGGTAAACAATCTTTGCATTTGAATAATTTATGTAAGAAATCTTTTGCAAAAGATAATCAACAGCAGAATATATTATGTAGTTAATTGTACCTCAATGAAAATTTATTTCTGTTCTGACTCCTTATTTTTATATAGCAAGTTATTGCAGTGTTTCAAACAGTTCCTTCTGTTCATACAAAAGAAACCATTTTACAGATTGCCTCTTGGTCACAGGGTGTCATCAGATGTGATGTCTCCCATTGTTGCATAGAGCCAAACAAGGCATGATAGTCATTCACTTGTCTCTTGCAACTTTTCTTTTCATGTACAAAGCATATAGCTTTAACTCTTTGGGACCAGCTGGGTGATG
This sequence comes from Drymodes brunneopygia, assembly GCA_013400955.1. Classification (NCBI taxonomy): domain Eukaryota; kingdom Metazoa; phylum Chordata; class Aves; order Passeriformes; family Petroicidae; genus Drymodes; species Drymodes brunneopygia. The sequence continues at coordinate 40,396 of VZTZ01048398.1, forward strand.
GAACTCCTCAGCATCATCAGAAGAGTGTGGAGCTCTTCTACCAGCTGCACAACCTCGTCCCATCTTCAAGCATTTGTGAAGACGTTATTAGTCAGCAGCTGACTCACAGAGACAAGGCAAGTTGTTCATGTATTTACTTAAAGATGGGTAAACTATGTAACTACAGAAATATATTTAGAAAAAGGACTTGGTCCCTCAGAGGAGGGTATGAATAATTTCAATATTGAAAAAACATTGCCATACATTGTTTCAAATGTTATTTTAGATCTGTGATGAGCCTCTAGTTTTATGCTAGACAAAGGAGGTTCTTCAGCATCCAGTAACAGACTTATGCAGGACACTTTATCTCTTATCAAAAGTCATGTGATGCTTCCCAATACTTAAAGCATGTGCTTAGTTTTTGCTGTTGTTAATAGGAGTTCTTGTCATGACAGGTACTTTACTTATTTTTTTCCTCACCTAGAAATTTGTTTCACATAGAGGCTGTCAATTTAACATTCGACTTGAGGCCTTTGTAGTGCTTTAACTTTTAGGTATATGAACTATTTTCACAGCCCCAGCAGTATGAATGGTATGGAATTACTTGCTTACAAATTCTAGCAACGCATAGTTGTGCGACTTCAGGAACACTTACATTTTTGCCATTCTACCAGAGTTACCAGGTCAACAAGAGTGAATGTGAGCCAGTCCGTCAGTCAGTTCAGTTCACAGCCTGCCATAATTTGATGGTGATTTTTAGTGTCATTTAGGCTGATCTGTAAACTGCTGTGAATGTAGATGTAGAACTTGCTCATTTCTGCCTACTGTCCTGAGAAAACAGTAATTTCTTACATCTTCGCAACATGGATGGCAAGGGCTTACATGGAGTAATCTCAATGTGTTTGGGCATTGATATTTTCACTCTATTCAATAACTGTCAGTGACTTATTTTGTGTAACTCTATACATTTTGCAGTAGTGTTGTGGATTATTTTCCTGTGAGAAGCATTTTTTTCTAGATACAAGTGATGTTTGCTTTACTTTCTAGAATGCTGCTGTCTCTTTTGGTTTTTGTTTTTAGTTCGTTTAACACGAACTGTTAACATGAGCTTCTTAAGTTATATGATGTAAATTAAGTCTGGAAGTTTGCCAGGTTGTCAGTGGTTTTAACAGTTTTTAGTTTTGTCTCAGGTTAAAGGTAAATATACCTACTGTTCATTTCCTATAACCATATACCCTAAGAACAAACAAGTGAAAGCCTTTGTCCTCTTGTCTCCGCTTATCGTCTGTTAATTTAGTTTAAACCCTTATTGTACTTGAAGTAATTTTGATGATTTATTTGGTGTAATTGTCCTGATTGCTGTTCTTTGTTCACTTCCAAATGCTTACTAGCTTCCTTGTCTTTTGGGGGAAACTTTTTTTATACATGTATTCGAATTATATCATGATGTTTACTGTTGTTTGCAGCCTTGCTGGAATAACTCTTTACCTGGATCAGCCTCAGTAAGGAGAGGGACAGAGCAATTGTTACCTTACACCATTTTTGCCATTAAATATCCTGAGCTGGACTTCAGTGATCCTTGTGGGTCCCTTCCAACTCAGGATATTCTATGATTCTATTATATTCTACATATTAGTACTAGTCATTAGAAGTCCTTTGGGCAGTAAACATGTCCTATCTGTTCAATTTGGTTCCAGAGCTAAATTTAAGATATTAGTGAACAACTCTACATGTCTAGGTAGAAAATTCTTCTTTTTCTTTCTAGTATAGCAATAATGGAATGAAAATAAGTTGACTAGAAAGAGGCTAAACTTTAAAACTAAGCCAAGATCAAGATAGTAGGGAGTCCTTTCATGCTACTTAATTGCTCACAGGCACCTATTGTTAGCTATTACTGCTTTTAAGATTAGAAAATAATACTTAAATGCATAATCAAAGACGTTAATTTCATTGTATCTTTTATCTTTTAAGATGGTGTATGACTTTCCTTTTTCAGTTCTTATCAGAAGTTGTTACATTCTAACAGATCTAACTTATGATTCGTTCCACAGAAAGTAAGAATGGAAGCTCATGCCAAGTTTGCTGTGCTATGGCATCTCACACGAGACCTTCATATTAACAAATCTTCTTCCTTTGGCCGCACCTTTGACAGGTTGGTGATTGCAAGTCTGATTCAGTTGAAATAATTTTACTTCAAAATCTTTGACGGTATGATAATGGCAACAATAGAGCATTTAAAAATTGAAGAACTACAGTGTAGCTGTGAGAGCAAGGAAGAAGGACAAGAAATGAATTTGTGTGAGGAAAAAATTGTTTTCACAGTGATGATTATGTAAGCTGTAAATTTTTTTGGAAACTATAAAGAGTGGGAAAGGAATGGTCACAATATTCATTAACCATCACTGTGGTGTATATTGAGCTTAGTAATGGAGTTCTGCTGTGTTTTGATAAAAACAGAAGTAGGAGAGAGAAGTCAACCAAGAGCTGAATTATATGAAGTATAAAGTAACAATAAAACTAAAAAAACCTAAGGATCAAATTGCAAACAAGTGCTAAAATATGAGGTCTTTTTGTTTAATCTGTGTTCTGTGTAAGAGGTCATTTATGGCAAGCAGCAGAGGATTTCTGTTTCGTGTTGTGTTATTGGACTATCTTCTTAGAAAAGACTGAGGATTCAGACTCTGAACTAGTCTTCCTCAGCTGGCACAAATGTTGTGGAAAAGTGCTTATTTAGATTTTGTACTGCATACTTAGCTGTAAGGAGTAGAGTAAAAAGTTTATTTCTTTGTCTTATTGCATAAGTGGTGATAAATGTGCATATGGCTAAAAGCTTACAAACAGGTACTACTGGAGGATGTAAAAACCATAGGTAAAATTCAGAGTCCTATATATACTGTTTTTCCATAAGTCTGAAAAGGATTCTCAAGGCTAAAACTATTAAAAGAAAAAAATAACAATATTAGAAACTGCTGAATTGTCAAGTATAGTTCTCCTTTCTGTTCTTGAAGACAACACCTTTGAATGTTTTCTTTCTATTCTTGTGAATTGGCTTTTTAAATTGTATATTTTTAATGGCGTACTACTTAAAAGGCAACAAAGGCTTCTTATGCTAATAGCTGTATGAATACTTGATCTGGCTATACAATTGCAATTATTAGAGCAACTGTTGTAACTGACTTTGTTACTAACTCTTCCTGCCCACTCCTTCATTAGACTAGACTAAAATATAAAGATCAGGATCAAAGTTTTGATTCCAAAGAAAACACTGCTTTATATAGAGCACTGGAGTATGTAGTGACATTGAAATTGGTCATATATCAGATTAAAATGGGATTACTCTGTGAGTAGTGTACCATATCCACTAGATTAATTCTTCCACTTCTAGATCTTTGTTTATCATGCTGGACAGCCTCAATAGCTTGGATGGTTCTACCTGGTCAGTGGGACAAGCCTGGTTAAATCAAGTGCTTCAAAGACATGATATTGCAAGGGTTCTTGAACCTTTGCTCCTACTACTTCTCCATCCAAAAACTCAGCGAGTTTCTGTTCAGCGAGTACAGGCCGAATGTTACTGGACTAAATCTCCCAATCACCCTGAAGAAGAAAATGAAAAGCAGTTCATGCAGAAGTTCAGCTGTGCTGATGGTATGTACACAAGAAGGCTGTAGGAAGTTCCCAAACTAATTTCTTTGCTTGCTGTTTACATGCAATGTTAAAAACAGTAGAAGTTTTTGAGGGTAACTCAAAAAAGTTTTGGAATAGCTACAGCTTATATTTGCATTTGTGTGTTTTTTTCCTAATTCAAACTCGTGTGTCCCAAGTACTGTTTGAAGTTTTGTTGTTTTTAAATTAAAATTATGTGCAAGTATTTTAGTGCAGAGCATTTTCTTACATCTTACTGAGTCTTGGTAGAACATAAGTATATGACTTAAGGCTTAACCAAGAAATTAAACATTTCTATGAATTATGACCACTAATGTGGGGCTGGCTGAAAACATACCAATAAGTTTTGAAGGTGTCTGCATGTATTGTGTAATTTTACTTTAGAATTTACTAATTCTTTTTTTTTGTGAAAACAAAAGCAGATGAGTCTGTATAATGTTTCACAGAGATTTATGTTGTTTTGCTAAGGTGTACTGCTAAAATAATTTTGCATTGTTTTTGTGAACATGTCATTTGCTTATTAACATATTTTTTCTACTGTGAACGGGAAAGACACTGTTTACCGTGCCTTCATAATCTGAAGTCTCAATAGCAGCTTAAATTCTAATTTTTAATTCTTAATTCTTTTTCTGAAAAACAAAATCTTATATGTATGCATCTTTTTTGTGTTCTTCTTCAAGCATTCTCGCACATGCCTGTAAGCCAAGGACAACTTATTATATCTAAAGAGGGCAATGAGAAACAACTTGGTGTGGATGAAATGGAGAACTTCAGCCTGACTGTCAACCCTCTGAGTGACAGACTTTCCTTGTTAAGTACCAGCAGTGAGACCATACCAATGGTTGTGTCTGATTTTGACCTTCCTGATCACCAGGCTGAAATACTGCAGAGTTCTGACTCCGGCTGTTCTCAGTCATCTACTGGAGACAACATCAGTTATGAAGTGGAAACAGAAAGCCTGAGTGCTCAAGATAGCTCTCAGACTCTGAAAGAAGACTCACCTGATGAAATTGTGCAACAAGTGGTTACAGATCTTATATGCAAAGTTGTAAGTGGTCTTGGAGAAGAGGTTGAACCAGTTAAAGACAGTCTACACTCTGAGGATACTTCATGTAAATTCAGCTCTTTGGATAACTCTGTGGAGGTTACAAAAAGTGATGATCTAAATATTCAAAGTAGCCAGAGTAGTTTGCTTAGTAATGACAGCTCACAGTTACTATCAGCCTCAACGGAGACTGGACTTGAGAGCTTAGGAGATGAAATGTCAAGAAATAACTCTTCACCTTGTATTGCAGAAAGCCAGCAATCCTTCTCTGATCTCACTCTTTCTTCCACTGAATCAAAGTCTAGAAAACGTAGCCACAGTAGTATTCAGTTCAGCTTTAAAGGAAAGCTGCCAGAAAAAATGTCAGAAAAAGAAACAATTGTTAAAGAGGCTGGTAAACAACCAGGTGCAAAACCTAAGGTAAAAATAGCCAAAAAGAAAGATGTAGAGAATAAGAAAGCACAAACAGAAAAGCTTAAACAAACAAATGTCTTCTTTAGTGATGGTCTTGATTTAGAAAATTGGTACAGTTGTGGAGAAGGAGAAATTTCAGAAATAGAAAGTGATGTGGGATCCCCAGGAATGCGAAAATCTCCTAACTTCAATATCCATCCACTGTATCAACATGTGCTGCTTTATCTCCAGTTGTATGACTCTTCAAGGACATTGTATGCTTTTTCTGCAATTAAGGCAATTCTGAAAACAAATCCTTCAGCTTTTGTGAGTGCCATCTCCACTACCAGTGTCAACAATGCATACACTCCACAGCTCTCATTGCTCCAAAACCTTCTAGCCAGGCATCGAATATCTGTTATGGGCAAGGATTTCTATAGTCACATCCCAGTTGATTCTAACCATAACTTTCGGAGCTCCATGTACATAGAAATTCTAATCTCCTTGTGTTTGTACTACATGCGGAGCCATTATCCAACTCATGTTAAAGTAACCTCACAAGACCTCATAGGAAACCGCAACATGCAAATGATGAGTATAGAAATTCTGACGCTTCTCTTTGCTGAGTTGGCAAAAGTGATAGAAAGCTCTGCCAAGGGCTTTCCTAGTTTTATTTCAGACATGTTGTCCAAGTGCAAGGTTCAAAAAGTGATCCTGCATTGTCTGCTATCCTCTATCTTCAGTGCCCAGAAATGGCACAGTGAAAAGACAGCTGGCAAAAACATAGTGGCTGTAGAAGAAGGCTTCTCTGAAGACAGCCTTATAAATTTTTCAGAGGATGAATTTGACAATGGTAGTACTCTGCAGTCACAACTTTTGAAAGTACTTCAACGGCTGATTGTGCTGGAACACAGAGTAATGACTGTGCCTGAGGAAAATGAAACGGGGTTTGACTTTGTCATAACGGACCTGGAGCACATCAGTCCCCAGCAGCCGATGACTTCTCTGCAGTATTTACATTCCCAGCCAATAACCTGCCAAGGCATGTTTCTGTGCGCAGTGATACGAGCTTTGCACCAGCACTGCGCCTGTAAAATGCATCCCCAGTGGATTGGCCTTATCACTTCCTCGTTGCCTTACATGGGGAAAGTTCTTCAAAGGGTGGTTGTTTCAGTGACTCTTCAGCTCTGCAGGAACTTGGATAATTTAATTCAGCAGTATAAATATGAAACAGGATTATCTGGTAATAGGTATGTGTATGTAGAGGTGTAATATTTTTAACTACATTTGATTGTGTTGAATTGCTTTACTATCAGATTAACCCATTTAAAAAAACAAATCTCTTCTTTCAGGCCTCTCTGGATGGCATCAGTCACTCCCCCAGATATGGTTCTCACTTTATTAGAAGGGATCACAACAATAATTCATTACTGCCTCCTGGATCCATCTACGCAGTATCATCAGGTAACCTTACCTGGGTGTCTGAGAGGTTCCTATGCAGTACATGTCAAATCAAGGACTGTGATTATATTAGCAGTTAGGAATATCTGAGTGACAAAAATACCAAATATATTGTCTTAGCTATAAATATGGAGAGTTTTTTGACAATATGCACATTTCAAACAGAAAAACAAATTTCTATGTATGATACTTTTAAGAGAATACTCTTATATTTGTTTGCCTGTTTTGTTTGGTTTTTGTTACCCTGAAATAACTGATGTATGAATTCCTTAACTTTAAGACCTCTAAAATTCCACCATTTAGAGCTGCCTTTGTCATGTACATCTTATGATATATCTAAACATTATCCTTCTGCGCCTTCTGTATATTCACAATTTGTCTTTTTAGTCAAGCAGTATTTTTAGATCTGATATTCTGAGATAGTGCCTGTTAAGAATTTGGTCCAGATTCCATGAGAAGCTATTGCCCTGTTTTCTCAGTAATCTTGTTTTTGTGCTTTTTTTCCCCATTCTTATACCCCTTTGCTTTCCGCTCACTTAAAAGTGACTGAAAAGTGGGTTTTGTTTATGTAAATAAATTATTTTGCCTAGAGTATTAGCTGTACTTAAAATTCTGAAATAATTGTTTTGCAAAGGTATAGGCAGAGGATACAAAACTGCTGTAGACATGAGGCCTCACACGTTCAGAGTACATTTGATATTGCACAACTCAATCAAAAGATTCTCTATTATTTTAATAGTCTCAAAGCTGTGCATATTGTAAGAATTAGTGACAAACTTTTGAAAAAGAGTTAAGGTTGAAAGCTCCCATGTTAGGTAAGTCTAAATTTACTCTATTTTAAATATGCTGTTCATGTAGATATTTAACACTCCTCTCCTCTCCCACTAGCTTTTGGTGAATGTAGATCAGAAGCATTTAGTTGAAGCACGCAATGGGATCCTCTCTATCTTGCACATGATCATGTCTTCTGTGACTTTACTGTGGAGCATCCTGCACCTTGCAGATTCTTCGGAGAAAACTACTGCTGCTGCTGCAGCATCAATTACCACTATTAATCTTGGGTCAACTAAGGTCAGAACATCAGGGATAATGTAATTTAAGTTGTTCATTGATATCTTTGTCAAAATAATTTTCGTTCCCTTCCCTGAAATCTAAATTGAATTTTTATACCTTTGACCTCATCTACTCACTCACCCCACAGCCAGGCTTTTATAAATGAGTATTGAATATGCTTTTAAGCTAAAATGCATCTGTTTAATGCAACGTCACCTCTTTGGTTTCTGCAGAGAAAGTGTTTTGAACATAATGCTGAAGTGCTTATCTAAAGGAGCGTGTTCTGCTTTCATATTTCAGAATTTGAGGCAGCAGATTCTGGAACTTTTGGGTCCAATTTCAATGAATCATGGTGTTCACTTCATGGCTGCTATTGCATTTGTATGGAATGAAAGGAGGCAAAACAAAAACACATCAAGGACAAAGGTATGTTTATATTACAGTGGTCACTTCAAATAGTGGTAATGCCTTTAAGTGATTTAGTGTTAGGAAGAAGAAAATTCAGACATTCCAGTTAAAAAAATTCAATGAAGTATGGACAATATTTGTATTTCTATTTAGCAACTGTACTGTCAGGGAGGTACCACTTCAGAATGTGATAATCTTCCTGAATTCTTCAGGGGAAGAGTAGGTGATACCAAGAGTAGGTGATACAAGCTGTTAGTTGGTAAAATTTCAATCCCATGATAACAGCTGCCTTAGTTTTAGTGTAGCCATTGTCTATGATAATAATCTGTGACATATATCTGATTCTTTTAGGTTATTCCTACAGCAGGTGAAGAACAACTTCTGCTGGTCGAGCTGGTTCGCTCTATCAGTGTTATGAGAACAGAGACTGTCATACAAACAGTGAAAGAAGTTCTGAAGCAGCCTCCAGCCATAGCAAAGGACAAGGTATGGAAACTCTAGAGGTCTTATTGATTTATATGATGTCTTCTTAATGAAGCTTAGAGCACTGATGATATGGGTACTTCATTGACAGAGCTGAGCAGCACAATGAGAAAATTTTCACTATATCTAAGAGATAAATGAAGAGAAGCATAACTTCATGGACGAATGTCTAAAAGGACATTTTTAATATTCTATTAAATTAAGCTATATGTTTAGACATTGCAGTGACATTATAACATTGTCAGTTTTTTACCCTGGTGAGGGGAAAAAAAGCCATTTCTTTCTGATGACACAGATTTCATATCTTTTTCCAGAAACATCTTTCACTGGAAGTATGCATGTTGCAGTTTTTCTATGCTTATACTCAGAGGTAAGTAAAGAAGCTAAATTTTATTTCTGTCATCAGGAAGCAGATGAACAATTTGAATATTTTACATATTTTTGTCATAGGATGAGGAATAGTCTGTGTAATAAAAATAGTGAAGAAGGAATGGGTTTGAACCGTAGGTTCATTAAAAAAGTTGGTTTCTTTTGTGAGCTCCTAGTACTGCATCACCTTTCTTCCTCCACCTAAAAATTCTGCAGGTAATCTGCCCTTTGCCCAAGGAAAGCTGATCTTAATTGTGCTATAACTCATTAGTGCCACTCCAGCCTTGTAATGAAAAGATAAAATATTCTCAAAATATCTTTTGAGAATGCCCTTCTTCTGCCTTCATCTGTTTCTTAATGGCTTGATGTAGCAACTTAGTATTAAAGCATCTTTAAGGGTGTTGATTCCCAGTATCTGACAGGAGAGTTGTGAGGCAGAAAGAAATTGGGGGAATACCTGAGGGAGATGATGCTCTCATCATTGACATTGCTGCTCTCTCTCCCTTAGGATTCCAGTGACCAGCTTAGTAGACAGCTGGGCAGCACTGCTGCTTCTGTTAAAAGAGTCCATACAGGTTGGTCTTCCAGCCCCGGGACAGTTTCTCATACTTGGGTAAGTGGTCCTGATATTTGCAATTTCCAAATAAACTCAAATGTAAGTATATGAAATCATACTGAAGTGCTCTATCTCTTACTTTCGACTTGTAGAGTTCTTGCCTGAGTTCTGTGGGTCTTATCAAATCAGTTTCTTCTCTGAGGAATGGTTACATATGTGAAATTTTATATTATAGTATGATATAAGCCACAGTCTTACCTTAATGATTATTTCAGTGATTCAGGCCCTTTAAGCAACAGATGTAAGTTTCTGATTTTACCTAGAAAATAACAGCAATTACTCTTTCTTATGTATTTGAAGCCCACTAGAATAGACTAAATTCTCAGCATGGAGACAGTTTGTGGACTGTTAGAAATATAATTTTGAATATGATTTTCTGTATAATGCTTCAAGGACCATTTTCTTCAATATTTTGTCTTGCCTAGTAAATTGTCACTAAAGATACTTTTGTATGTAATCAAGTAAAACATGTTCTTGGTACACTCTTATGGTCAGGATTAACTTAAGGAACTTGAAAAGATGTTTCCTGGAATATTGGTAAGTAGCATTCCCTGAGGATAAATATTGTGCAAATAAATGTCTTCAGATTTGTCCTAACTCTGGAAACTACTGAATAATGTATTATGAGAAGAAAATCCATATTTACTTCTGTATTTTTTCAGTGTTCTTAATGAGTTCATCATGAAAAACCCAAGTCTGGAGAATAAGAAAGATCAAAGAGATCTACAGGTAAGAAATTTGTTGTATGCATCTTTTGAAAATATTGAACAGTAAATCACAGAACCATAGAATGGCCTGGATTGTAAAGGGGTCTTAAAGATCATGCAGTTCCCAGCACAGAAAGGATATTGACCTCCTGGAGCAAGAGGTGGGCCACCAAGTTTTGAGGGAAGGAGCACCTCTCTTAAGAGAAAAGGCTGAAAGAATTGGGTTTGTTGAGCATGGAAAAGGGAAGGCTTCGAGAACCTGGAGGAAGCCACAAGAAAGAGAGAGAGGGACTGTTTACAAGAGCATGCAGTGACAGGACAAGGGGGAATGGCTTCAAAGTGAGAGTAGGTTTAGATTAGATATTAGGAAAAAAATCTGTACTGTGGAGGTGTTGAGGCACTGGAAATGGTTACCCAGAGAAGTTGTGGATGCCTCATCACTGGAAGTGTTTAAGGCCACTTGGATGAAGTTCTGAGCAACCTGGTCTAGTGGAAGGTATCTGTGTTCATGGCAGTGGGGTTGGAACTAGATGCTTGAATGTACTGGAATTATTTGATACCAGTTCTCTAGTCTGAAATTACTCTTTAATATCTTCTCCTTGTATTTACAATCTATTGAAAAAGCTCTCATTTTCTGTGAAGCTATTAATCACTGATAATATAGAAGTGATTTGAAAGCAATTCTATGTTTGATTATATGGATTTTATACATGTCAGGACAATGAATGCAGGCCTTCTGCACAAAGTTCTTAAAATGCTTGGGGTTTTGATTTTTTTTTTACCAGGATGTAACACACAAGATAGTGGATGCCATTGGGGCAATTGCTGGTTCTTCCTTGGAACAAACCACTTGGCTAAGACGAAACTTAGAGGTTAAGCCTTCCCCCAAGATTATGGTTGATGGAAACAACTTAGAATCAGATGTTGAAGGTAGTTTCATTTTCATCTTTGTTTAAAACAAAACATTATTTATCATGCCAAAATTAATGAAGAGAATAGCTTTTCTAGATTTGAATATGTGTAAAATTCTTCAGTGTTGTTCCAGCTCTAGTGTGTCTGGCAAAACTTGTGCATGTTTCAAAATGTTTTTAAAATACGCTGGAAGGTAAATAATGACTTGAGAAAACTAACTTTGGACATTTTTTTATTATTATCTTCATTTAGATATGCTGTCTCCAGCAATGGAAACTTCAAATATTACTCCATCTGTTTATAGTGTCCATGCATTGACCTTACTTTCTGAGGTAAATGTTTCCTTGGAGAGAGGAATACTGTTGTAAAATAGATTTCTGTGTTGTGAAAAGCTTTAGACTAGAAGTTTGGAGAAGGAGAGTTAGTGGGAAACACTGATGTGAATGGATTCTGGGTCTTGTCATGTAAAAGTATAAAAAACTTTGTTACTAACCTACTTAGAAGGATGAGGTGTAAAGCATGGCCTTTCAGATATTAGTATAGCCAACTTTTTTGATTGTAAACTTTGTGTGTTTACCTTTGTGGTACATCTTACTTACTGCTGATAATTGCAGTCAGTCTTTGAATTTTTGATTTGTTTGTAGTTACTTCTCTAGAATGCTTTGACCAGGATCTTCTGTGCTTCTGTGCTTTTACCTTAATGTGTTATAAAAATCATGGAGTCTTTATAACTCTGGATTTTGCATGGTACCTGAAATTTGATCACTTCTGTCATAAACTTGAATGTTAACTAAAGAACATTATACCAAAAAAAAATGCTGAATGGTAGGGTAAAAAGCAATTTAAGAATGCATTATAACTTATCTTCCTCTCCTTTTATAGGTTTTGGCTCATCTCCTGGACATGGTTTTCTACAGTGATGAAAAAGAGAGAGTTATTCCTTTGCTTGTAAATATTATGCACTATGTTGTGCCCTACCTCCGTAATCACAGGTACCTCTAGTTTATTGAATTGATGTAGATGTTTACAGGCAGTAGAAATTTGGATGGTGGCACTTAAGTTGAAAAAGGTATGATAAGGATCAGATGTCTATCAAACTTTTTATAAAACAACTATTCAAAACTGGTTTATGTTGACCTTTATTTTTGTTTAGTGCTCACAATGCATCCAGCTATCGAGCTTGTGTCCAGTTATTAAGCAGTCTGAGTGGATATCAGTATACAAGGAGAGCATGGAAAAAGGAAGCCTTTGACCTCTTTATGGATTCCAGTTTCTTCCAGATGGATGCTTCGTGTGTTAACCAGTAAGACCTTCTTCTTCCTGCTTGTATCAATGGCCCTTACAAATTTTTTGTATTCCATTGACATGGGCTGAAATTTCCCAACAGATCTCGAGAGAAATTGACATTTTCTGTGGTTTAGGCTACCACATGAAATACGAAACTTACATCAAGTATATTTCTATACACAAATCTATCTTAAAAAATAATGATCTTAAAACAGAAAAAAAATTCTGTGAGCAAAATGTGGTTAGCGTTTGTAGAAACATAGAATGATTTGCATTGGGAGAGACCTTAAAGATCATCTAATTCTAACCCACCTGCCATGGGCAGGGACACCTTCCACTAGACCAGGTTGCTCAGAGCCCAATCCAACCTGGCCTTGAACACTTCCAGGGGTGGAGCATCTGTAGCTTCACCTGGCAACCTGTGCCAGGGTCTCACCACCCTCACAAGAAAGAATTTCTTCCCAGTATCTAAATCTGCCCTTTTTAAAAGTGGGATTACTTTACTTTAAAAGTAATTCTGCTTTGTCCTGTCACTCCATGCCCTTGTAAAAAGTCCCTCTCCAGCCTTCTGAAAGCTCCCTTTTTTAGGTACTGGAAAGCTGCTATCAGATCTCCCTGAAGTCTTCCCTTTTCCAGTCTGGACAACCCCAACTCTCAGCCTGTCTTCATAGGAGAGGTGTTCCAGCCCTTTGATCATCTTTGTGGTCCTCCCATGGACCCTTCAAATGAGTTCACATCCCTTATATGCTGGGGGTCCCAGAGCTGGATGCAGTGCTCCAGATGGGGTCTTACCAGAGCAGAGCAGAAAGGCAGAATTACCTCCCTTGATTTGTTGGCCATACTTCTGGTGCAGCCCTGGATGCAGTTGGCTTTCTGGGCTGTGAGCACACATTGGCAGATCAAATGCAGTTTTCCATCCACCAACAGCCCAAGGTTCTCTCCTCAGGGCGTGCTCTCAATTCAGTTTCTGCCCACCCTTAATTTGTCCTTGGGATTGCTCTGACCATTCTGCAGGACCTTGCACTTGACCTCGTTGTACTTCTTGAGGTTCGTATGGGCCCACTTCTTAGAACTGTCAAGGTCCCTCTGGATGGCATCCCTTATTTTCTTGAAGAAGGGGGTTCAAGAAACACAGTTTCAGGTCAAATAACACCAAGTAAACGGTACCTTATGAAGCAGAGAGCTTGGATTGGAAGCCCTAGCCTAAACTGAAAGAGCAGAAAAAGCTCTGCAAATGCTCCTGAAAATTCTTGCTTTTTTCTTGCTTTTCTGATCTGTGTACCATTTTTCTCTTTTAGTTGGAGAGCTATTATGGATAATTTGATGACACATGATAAAACTACATTCAGAGATTTGATGAGTAAGTATTGCTATTGTAGTCACTTTTCTCAAGTGTAGACATTAAATAAATGGAAAACAAGTATCTTAAAGAAAACACTTGTTCAACATTTATTGCAATTTGAAATGTTATTCATGTTTTCTTCGACTATTTGTTTCTGGAGATTCATAAATAACCCAAAATGAGAGAATTTGATACCATCCTGGCACACAGTGAATTTTACCTGTATGACAAAGCTGATTAAGTAGAGTGGGTGGGGGTGGTGTTTGGTTTGTTTGGGTTCAGTTTTGGAGATCTGACATTAAGTCTGCTTAAAAAAAATTGATTCTGCACATTTGAAATTTCTGAGCATCAATACATGCAAATTTTATTTTAAAAAATGGCTAAACTTCCCTCCCAAAAGCCCCTAAACCCAGCCACTGTTGGGTATATTTACAAGTCTTCTTTCAACTTGTATTTTGAATTTCTGGTTGCAGAGTCGATTTGCAAACCATGCATTATCTTAACATCCACTTTCAAACTCCATTATTGCAAAGAAAGAGTTATTTGTGCCTTGAAGCAGAAGGGAAATTGATAAGCTCTTGGCTGCACTTTCCCATTCCTCTTTCAGCAAGAGTGGCTGTGGCCCAGAGCAGCTCCCTCAATCTGTTTGCCAACCGAGATGCGGAGCTGGAGCAGCGCGCGATGCTCCTCAAGAGACTCGCCTTTGCCATTTTCAGCAGTGAGGTAGACCAGTACCAGAAATACCTGCCAGACATACAAGGTCAGTGGACTTCTTCCTATTAACTGTGGAAAGCTTGTGTAACACAGTAACAGCAGGTTAAATTTTTTTCCTGGAGTAACAGTATGTGATACTGTTTCTATAGCTGAAACAAAGTTTCTACAGATTTTGGTTAAAATGTTTTTAGTCTTAAATGACTACAAAATATGCAGATTTTGTGACTGCTGGTTGACTTCAATCTAGGTTATTTCACTGATCTGTCGTTTTATCCCTTGATCAATATCCTTGAATCATCCGTTTGTAATTTCTCATGTACTATGATGGCACAGTGTTTCAATAATAATAATACATCCAAGTTGTTTAGGCTGTTTTTATATTGTTTGGAATCTGTTAGCTTCTCTTGTAATGGGTGAAACTGCATAAGATGAGCAAAATTCCCAGATACACTATTGCATTTATATAGAGAACTTCACCAATATAGGCAACTGCACTGTTTAGAGGTTTCTCTCTTTTATTCCTTCTCTGGTGGAGTGGTTATTTTTTTGTGTTGACAGAATAAAACTAGTCAAGTACTGGAAAAGCAGTGTGGCAGATACTTAAAGTTAAAGTTGAGAGTAAATGAAGGAAGGAGAAAGATTCTCATTGGAATTATTCTGAACTGAGGGACCCTTCTGGGCTTTTTGTTTCAGAAAGGCTGGTAGAAAGTCTCCGGTTGCCACAGGTGCCCACCCTTCATTCCCAAGTGTTCCTGTTTTTCAGAGTATTGCTTTTAAGAATGTCTCCACAGCACCTTACCTCACTTTGGCCAACCATGATCACTGAACTGGTGAGTTGCAGGTGTCCTTCATTATTTAGAAGACTGGTGCACATCTGAGACACAACCTCATTCCTCCTCAAGATTTTTAAGAAAACTTCTAGAGATGGTACAAATAAATGTCCAATGGACACAAATTGAAAGCTGACTTATTTTCATAGTCCTGATGTCTGTTTTTTGTGATGAAATAGAGTATGTGTTGGCTTACACTATTTCAGCTGTTCAGCTGTCTCCTGAATTAAATTTCCATTTGCCCTCATTGTTCCCTACTGAATCCTACTTCAATTTCTGCTTGTGTTTGTGTACCCTCTCCACCATTCCCACTCTTGCTCTTCTTTTTCAATGTTCCCTCTTTCTACTATCCTGGTCCTTCTTCTTCCAGCAATGGGGATGAGAATCCATGTAAAGGAGTTGGAATCAGTGTTTTATTGGCAGTTGATGGTCACAGGTCACATTGTGGCTAAATTTTATGACTAGATTTATACAAGGCTTGGCTCAGATATCTTCTTTCTTGTTTTACTCTTCATAACAGAACAGTAAAAATATCTGTTTTCAAAGCTTCTACCCGCAGAATCTCCAGTGCTGGCTGTTTGACACTTTCTTTTGGGTGTCAGCTTTGGCAGTGGGCATGGAGGAGAGTGGTTGGTGCATGCTGTGATCCATTTTAGCCTGTTATTGAAGAAGTTCCCAAGGGACTGAATAACAGAGGGAGCAAACCATTACTGTGATGATTTTTTTTTTTTCAATCAGCACATGCCTAACCTAGCCCTTGAATCACCACAGATCCAAACAATAGAATGAGAAAAGCTGTATAAAATATTTTAAAGTGTATTGTGTTACAATAGGTGCATTTAATTTTAAACCTGTCAATAATATAAATACTAGAAAATCCAGTCTGCTCAGTGTGGTCTTCTGATTCCTATGCTGTCCTCTGGCCTTTACACAAGTTACCACAGTCTTGGAAGTACTTTCAGTTAACAGGACCCTGTTGCTTCTGAAAATTCACCCCTGAGCCTGACTGCTCCATTAAATGATTCTTTATTCTCATTTAATTTAGGTCTTGCTCTCTTCTAGGTAGTGGAGGGGATTAGGCTTTGAGAGCTTTCCTCGCCATAAAAGAGACAGTTTCTTGTAGCCTTTGTGTTACTCAGGTTATATATAAGGGATGAAAAAGCTTTAGGGTGCCAGTGTCCACTCATACAGGAGAGGAAATAAAGCTCCTAACTGTTTGTCTAAGGCTTATTGCTCAGGCCTTCCTATAGTGTTTTCTCAAGTCACAGTCCATTAAAAATGGTATTAAAATATAGCATTTGATCTTCAGGTGCAAGTGTTTTTACTGATGGAACAGGAACTCACTGCTGATGAAGACATTTCCAGGTAGATGTATGAACTTCCTGCTTGTTTAACTTTATAAAAATCCCTTGGTGTGCTGATGGGAAGTTGAATCATTCTTTAAAATAATTTGCCTTAGAGTTGTTGGGCTAAAATGAGAAGGACAAGTAAAGGGTAGTTCAGTCTGACTGCAGCACCAGGGACAGACTGTTCAGGACAAAACAAAAGAAGTCCTGATGTCAGATTGCTCATAAATCACTAAGGGATATTATACAAGTGTCTGAGTTCTTACAGTGTCTGCCTGACTAAAATGCACTGCTGCTGCAATTAAATTATGCATGGCATGACCTTCTCTGTATCATACACCTATTCTAAATAAGACCTAATGCACTTTTTTTTTTGTCTAAATAAAAGCATAGTTTCTTCTAGTATTAGAAAAGTGAGGTAGATAATTCTTGTTTTGTTATCCATTTTTATCTCATTTATTTTCCCTACAGTGTGATCCTATTTCAGTCAATGCTAGCAGCAGAGGCAGATTTCTCAAATCAGCTGGAGTTATTTGCCCAAGTTTTGCTCACTTTTTTCCTAGGTTCTCTTTAGTTTTTTTGGAGAGTTTTTCCCTCAAATAAAGTAATATCAACATAATTGGCAATTTTAAACTTTCTCTTGATTGGAATATCTGAGAATAAGATACAGTGGAACACATTTATTATATATTGACATTTTATCACATATATATATGTACATATGCATATAGAACTGCACTCATAGCACAGAGTTGTGTTCAGATTTGATTTAAAAATTCAGGATTATGCTGGTAAATAAAGAGTTGTGTGTTTGTGAAGGCAAGTAAGAAAAATAAAGTTTTCATTGTGGCAGAAGGTTGTTATGGCTCACCTCCCTGATATAATGTATTTTAGAACTTCTGGCCCATCTGTTGCTGGTTTGGAGACAACTTATACAGGTGGCAATGGTTTTTCCACATCCTACAACAGCCAGAGGTGGTTGAACCTGTATTTGTCTGCTTGCAAATTTCTGGACTTGGCTTTAGCTTTACCATCTGAAAACCTGCCTCAATTTCAGATGTGAGTAGAAGACATTTTCATTGAAGTTTTTGGATGTTTTTCCATGCCTCTTGGTAAAATTCTAGTGTATAAAAAAGTCTTTGGTTTTCTGTTTCCCTTCTTTCTTTGGACTTCATCCAGGGCAGCCCATAGTTCATTCCCTCACAGTATCTGAGTGGACCCCAGGGCAAGCAAGTGATGCTGCACATCAAATTAGTTCAAACTGGCTTGATTTAGCCTGTGGCAAGAGATTTGCAATACTTGAGAGATCATCAGTAGTAGTGATTTATTCGAGTATTTTATTTTTAAAGTACTTAGTTGCAGTAATGCCTAAGAACTCAAAATACACCCACCCATCTCAGTGAGTAATGCATGAGATCAGAGGACTGCATATCATCTCAGCATGACTTGCTTAAATTACTCTTGCACAGTCTGTCTGGAAGATGTGGCAACAAGCCTCCTTAAAAAGGGGATCCCGAAAAAGGGGATCCCATACATTTTTATTGATCAGTAGTAGGCACCTGCGCAAACTGCGTCCTCAGTGCCTCTGCAATCCTGTTCCATTGGAAAAAAATGAATGCAAAACAATTGGAATTTGCTGGAGATCCTGGGAATGAGGCCATGAAGGACAAAACAAAGTATCTTGTCTCTTCCTTTACACTGCGCACTGGTGACTGTGTGAGAGCTGCTGCCCTGGCACTGCTCTGTGGACATTTGGTCACCCCAATTATCCTGAAGTTTAAAAGACACTCGTGGGTTGGAGACTGGAAGAATTTGCATGCACTGTGTCAGGTTGTGCCCTGTAGTGTTTCTAAATCTAATGTCAAAGGGCTTTTTCTTTCATTTTTTTCTTGTGAGGGTTGACTTGGGTTTCCTTTTTCCTGCCTCCTTCTCTGATCCTTCACTGGATTTCCTCATCCATTCATATTTTTGATTGCTCAGAAAAGCCTGCACATTCAGTAAGGATAATGACTGCTTGTGTTATCTCATGGCAGGTATCGTTGGGCTTTCATTCCAGAAGCGTCAGATGATTCGGGCTTGGAAGTGCGAAGACAAGGAACACATCAGAGGGAATTCAAACCCTATGTGGTGCGTCTGGCAAAGCTGCTGCGAAAGAAAGCAAAGGTGTGGTGCTTTCTTCTTTTGCTTTTCACAGAAAAGTTTCATGCACAATAACTCACAGCAGAATTTGGGTTTGGATATTTTAATTTTTTTTAAAATGAAGAATGGAAAGGATTTTTTCTAGTGCAGGAGATTCCAGCTGGAGTGAGCCAACATCAGGCAAAAACCACATGTAAGTATAGAAAACCATCAAATCAAAAAACCAAAAAAAACCAAGGCCCAAACTAAACAAAAAGACCCCCAAATCAATCGGACAGACAACAGAAAAATTCATGACCTGCTATAGTCAAAATTATTATGATCACTGACTTTGAATTTCTACATTAAAGGTATTATTTAAATAAAAAGTAAAATATGCTCTGTTATCTAAAATATTTTTACATAAAATCACTTTCAGATAGCCAGTCATATATGTAGATACTAGTCTGACTACCTATTTTTTGAATTAGAAAACCAGTTTTGTTAATAAGAACCAAATATTTAAAAAAAACTGTTGCATTCCTAAATATGACAGAACCAAGAGTGTTGAGACTGAGCAGAGCCTGGGACTGATGAACGGAAGAAGGCAGAGATCAGTAGAAACAGTTCTGGGGAAATCTTGGCTGCACAGTTTGTAGAGTGGGAGCAGAGTGAGGGTTGTCATTATGTTGGTGCACGGGGTGTATTAAACCCCCCGTTTGTGGGCTTGGAGGCCTAATGTGCTGATGAAGCTGATGGAAGCTGGCCAAGCCCTGTCCCAGGGAGATCCCTTCTGCTGCCAGAAAGTAAGAACATTGCTGTCAGATATTTTGCTGCTCCTGCTGGGAGGACAGAGCCCTCCTGGAGAGGCAGTTCACTGGGAAATGTTGCTGGGTGAGCCGGGGAAGCAGGGAGGAAGTGCAAAGCCTTATGGCAGAAAGTTCTGAAGTTTTATTCTCGGATTTCTCTCTGGATAGATGGCTTTGTCAGGGCCGTAACACTGGCAGCTTGCTGCAGCTACTGCATTTACAGTCTCTAATGTCTTCAGTGAGTAAAGAAACTGCTGAGATTCAAGTGGCTACATTAAATTGAGGGATAACTTAGTTGCAGGCAGATCTGAACTACTGAAGAAAGGCTCACAATTATGGGAGATAAAACTAGTATCTAAAGCATATCTGCATTCTGCATTTTATCATTTTTGAACCATGAAGATGACACTAAAGTTCTCTTCTTGCATATATAAAGGAGTAATCAGTTTTAACTGCCTGCTCCTCAGGCATAGCCTGTAACCCTGGTGTTCAATGTAGTATGTGTTAGAAAGTTGTCACACTCCAAGTAACCTCTGTGCGTGAATTTATACATCATGTGTGATTTATAAATATACATGCTGCTGGTAAGTATGGTATGCTGAGATAGATGCCTGAAGTCAGGACTCCCACAGTATGCTTCAAGAATTCAGGAAATTTCCTGGAATTTCTGGCACCCCTTAGTCATGGCAGCAGTTGCACACTGAACTTGTATGTATGATAGTAGGTAGGTGTATGATGATGAGATAAACATGAGCTAATGAATATTGACTTCAGACCATTTCTTCTTTATGCTGAGGAGAATACTGTTACATATAGCTGTGGGGTTTCCTTAGAAAATAACAGAAAACTGGAGTGGATCCTTATTTTCCTTTAGGGCATTCTGACTCATGTTTAGATTCATGTAGTATGGTGTTGCTCAAGCTCTGTTACCTGAGGGAAATGTGCTTAAAAACCTCCTTCAGCCATGCTGGAAATAAACAGAGGCACAAAGTGGCAGTGCTGTTTTTGTCTAGCAATGTCTTGGCCATACTAGCCTGAGTCTGCCATTTCTGGATCACGGCCTTATCGGGGTGGGTGATTTTTCTAGCTGAAGCACAACACCCAACCAAGCAACTGCACGGCCTTCACGGCGGAGTATTATTTTCATATATGAAATACAGTCTGAAAGTTCTCCTCTTTCCTTCCACAGGACAAACAGGAGGACTTTAAGACGGTGGTTTTGGAGGGAATGGAGATGGCCAAGCATCAGGTGAGGGTGGCCTTTGATGCTTGAGTTGTGAAACAAGCTTGCCATAATAATACCATCACCTCAAGGCCCTGGGCACTATTTAGCATTCAGTAAGAACTAAGAGAGATCAGATTTCTAATAGAATAAAGCTGAGAGAATTTTGAGGTATAAGGACACTTATTTTTATAGATAAATTTAATTTTAAAAAAAGGAAAAGTTTTTAAATTGGTTTCCTGTACAAAATAGATTACAAAAAGATAATGTTAGTTCTAAGAAGAATCATGATTGCAAATCATTATAAAATTAAATGGTAAAGTAATTTTTGTCAAACGGGTGTAAAACACACAATCCCTGTTTGGTCTCAATCAAATTAACTGTTGTTTTAAGCATCTGTGGAATTAGTGGTATTTGCTTAGCCAATACTGCCATGAGGAAATGGCTTGGACAGGTTGTATTTCATTGCTCAGAGTTGGAATTTGCACGTGCACCCCATTTGGTTGGCTGCTGTGTGATTCTGATGCTTGCTGCGTGCTGGGCACACTCCCTGCTCACCCCTGGGTAATGCTAAGCATGATACAGAAACAGTATGGAAGAAACTTCTCCTCTGTGAATACCATGAGAAGTTTTTTAAGGAGAAACTCTAAAAATTAATAGCTTTATTTAAAGAAGGAGGCATCAACAACTCCATCTGTGTTGGAAATTTAGTCTTCCCTTTGGTTCGGTCTGAGCCTTTCTTTTCAGATGATTTGTAATGCTAAAATAGTGATCTCCTGTGGCAGGGAGCCAAGCCCCCAGATACATTCATATTGAACATAAAGCTATTTGGGGTTTGCAAAACAGGTGTCCTGTAGGCTCCTCCACTGCAGGACAGTTGCTTCATTTAAAGGGCAAACATTGTATTTGTTTAAGTATCACGTCTCAAAAAAAATCTATTTGCTCAAAGGCTGTGCAATCAGTGATTCTTACCTTATGCTCTGCTCCCACTGCTGTTCTTTCCCCTTCATTCTTCTTCCATTACAAAGTGGATCCCCCCCCCACCTCAGCCACAGGCACTGCCTGGGCAGTGGGACAGAGGTCCTGGTCAGGGGTGGAACCACAGGTGGCTCTTCTTGGTGAGGCCTTTGTGCTTCTTTTTTCCTTCCTTGCAGAGTGAAATCCAGTACTGCTGGAATTCCACTTCATAAAATCTAGTATTGCTGGAATTCTACTTCATAAAATCCAGTATTGCTGGAATTCTACTTCATGGGAGAAGCTCTCTGTACTGGTTTGTCAGTAACAGTGCAAACAAGCTGTTTCTAGTGGTGACGGTACCTTACTGCCTAGATTTGAGTATGGGTTTTGACTCAGAGATAAAGGAAATAGGGAAGAACTGTATAAGAACCAGGATGTTTGTGCTCGGGTATTTCAGGCAGCCCTAAGCAGGGTTACAGCAGTGTGCTGCTGCTGCTGAGCATCTGGTGTGTGACTGCTGCCTTTGCTTGTGGGGTTCCCGAAATTCTTTCCTTTGAAACTCCCCCCATGAAACAGAAGGAACATAACCGAGTTCTTCTGAGAATATGCAATGAGTAACTGAACCATTTTCCTTTGAGAACAACTGCAAGTGTTTCTCAGAACATCCATGTGTGTTATTTGTGATAATAGGAATAGCATTGCTTTTTGCTCTTCCCGAAAACTCTGAACTCAAACTGCAAAGTGAAAATGCTTTGTATCTATTCTAACCTCCTCTGGGGTTTATCATCACTGATGCTGGCAGTATCAGCTGGTGAAGTGTGTGCATGTCACCAGAGAGGAGCCAGCTTTGGAAAGCAGCTGAAGCAGCTCACAACTTCCAGCTGTCAACAGCTTGGGCCATTTGTGTTGTCCCACAGGGTGCTGCCCGGGAGCTGCCTTGCTCTGCAAGGCTGCATGGTGAAGGCTGCCTTGCTCTGGGACAGCCCTGGGCTGAGGTGTTGGACTCGAATGCCCACTGCAACTGTCGCATTAACATAAGCTGACTGCCACCTGTACACTCCCAGCCACTACCTCAGCAGGGCATGGTGAGGGGGAGCAGAGGATCTGCTTTGGAAGCTACACTTCAGCATTTGTGTGTTTTGTGGATAGGAAAAATATTTTTGGACTTTAGAAAAGTACATTATACATTAGTCTTTCATTTTAACCAGTGCTTTTTCCTGTTTTGTCCTGTATTATTTCCCATGTCTGTATTTGCAGAAAAACCCAGAGGAGGAGGGCTCAGGGAAAACACTAAGCTGGGAACCAGGTCACTTGCTTTTAACCATCTACACCGTTCGCAGCATTGAGCAGCTCTTGCCTTTCTTCAATGTACTCAGCCAAGTTTTTAACAGCAAAGTCACAAGCAGATGTGTTGGACACTCAGGGAGCCCTGTCCTTTACCCCAACTGTTTTCCAAGTAAGGACATAAAAATGGAGAACCTCAAGACCTTCTCCAGCAAAGCAAGACAGAAGATAGAAGAAATGGTTGAGAAGGATTTTCTTGAAGGCGTCATAAAATCATGAACCAAACTGGTACTACTCAGCCTATATGTAGTCCAACTATCTAAATGAAATACTGTATCTTTCCCAGTTGTATAGTATTCTTTTCTTATTTTGTATGTAATGAAATACTTAATGTTGTATTTAAGTTAAATATTTGTAAATAAGAGAAGTTCTGGATGTGGCCTGAATCAAGTTTAAATATTGGTGGCTCATATTGATTATGGTGCCTACTATTAACAGTACATGTTTTGTTGTCTTGAGTTCTGTCTTTAAAAAAAATGAAAAAAAAATACAAGGTGCACATTTTTTCAATTTGTTTCCAGTTTATTTTTGTCTTTTTTTTTTTTAAGTTCTATTGGAATTTGTGCTTATTTAATAACCTGTAAAATGCTATTATGGCAGGAGTTAATACAGGACTACAATGAACTGTTTGTCAGAGGTAGACACCCTGAACCAAAGTATGCCAAGAAGGATACTGGTGTGTTTAAAACATTGCATCCTGTTGGCCCAGCCCCTTTGTGGTGCTGGGGAGCAGTTAAGGCCACAGAAGACAATTTTGTCTCTGTCCCTTCCCTCTCAAGTGTGATTATAAATGCTATTACTACAAATCACTTTCTAAATAATGTCATAAAGTATCTAATGAAGATAATATTGCAATAATAGATTATTATTTGCAAATACTCTTTTTCATTATATTGTTTCCCCCTCAAAATGAGGTGAACTGAATCTGAAGTCTAGTGACAGCCTCTGTTTTACACTGTTTGTCCACAGACGATTGGGCTGCTCGGGGATGATGCTCCTGCAGCAGCTACTGCACTGCAGCCACTGTGAGCACAGTCACAGCAGAGCCCCAGTCATGCAGCCATGGCCAGTGCTTTGAGGGTGTGGGAGTTGGATTTCAGGCACAATGTGACAATGAACTAAGCTGGGGCAGGGAGGGACAGGATTCCTTCTGGACATGGCCATGGCTGAGTTCGACAGACTCAGGGAGGGGAACATTCAACAGCAAGAGCATCTGATTAAGAGGTAAGTTGCTAAAAGAGGTCAAGAATAAACAGAGTAATATTCCACTCAGTTCTGATCAATCCTTGCTACTCCCAGGAAGGGTTGGCTCTGTGCACAGCAGCAAGTGGTAAAAAAAGTAATATTAAAAGATAAGGGAAGTTGTGTGCTTTAACTGCCATTTGTTATATAGGCTGGGGTGGTGCTCCTTTTCCACCAGCCAGGTGGAAAACAGCCAGGCTCACTTCATGGGCAAGGGCATCTGCATTCTCCTGTGGAATGTTGGAAAAGTTAGTTATGCTGCTAGTTAGTCAGCAGGAGAAGAATAGAGCAAATCTGTGATATTAAGGCAAGCATTTTCCTGGAATGCTGTGTTCCCTATATTGCTCCATCAGCCACTGCCATCATGCTGGCAGAGAGAAGCGGGTAGGAGCGTGTAAGGTGGGGAGAGCAAGACCACTGCTTTTGCTGTCACCTTTAAGTTCAGATCTGGACTAACTTAACAATAGCCAGAATTTTTTTTCTATTTTGCCTCTTATGAAATGTGTAGTTAGGGGCTGCTTTGGTAACTTTCTTCTTAACCCTGAGCTCTCAGAAGGCTGGTTGTCTTTTCAAAATCATCTGGTGTTAAATCTGCCTTTATAAACATTTATATTTTCCTTTTGAAGATAAACATTGAGAACATCAAACATTACTTTTCTAAATAAAAGAAAATTCAAAGTGACTTTTTGTGATCACACTCTTTTTTCCAAATTTAGCATTTGTTAAGTGTGATTAAATGACGAGTATGAAAACAGACTTCCTCCATCACCTCCTGCTAGGCAGAAGATTGTTTAATGTGAACAAGCCATAAACGAGTTGTTTAAGCTCTGACCTGTGTGTCTGCTTCAGCGTAGATTCTGACCACATCCTCTGTTCCTGATGGACGGACAAACGCCCGGGACAGTTTGTACTTCTTTACAAGGGCATCAATTTTCTCCTGTAGCCCTGGAGGTGTCAGTGCTCGCCTTTCTGCGTCCGTTGTGTCAATAACGCGCCTGTCTGCGACCTGTGGCATCAGAAATGGGATAAGACAGAAATTCAGGGTTGGATGTGTTGTGCTGCCTGGAGAAGAGTTCTCTTTGGGAGCTAATAAAGGGCTATTCAAACACTTGGGGTACCTAGGATCCCTGCTCAGCATCTATTTAACCAAGTCCTGAGAGGCCACAGCTGCTCAGTTTAAAAAAGGTCAGTTCTGAACACACCTCCTTGGTCAGACTGAAGTGAAGCTACAGCTTCTCCCAGTACATCAGAAACTTCAACTCTCCTCTGGTTCATTTAGAGCCCAGAGCTTCCTTACTGTGTCTAACAGAGTGCTGCCACATGGCACCTTCTGCTCAAGTTCTTTTTCTGAATGTTGGAAAGGATACAGAAGCAAGAGCTTGAACATTCAAATTATACAAAGTGGCACAGCAAGAAAAATCCAGCTGCCCAGCAGGCAGGGGCCTTAGAAAAATAGGATTTTTCTAAGTTGACAGTTAGAATTTCTTATGTTAAAATTTGAAGAGTTTTGGTCAGGTTTTCCCATTTAATATAGTTGGCTATTATTTCACCATTTTTTAAAGTGAAATTCTGGTCCCTCCTCCGGGTTTTTTCCCAGCTTCTTTGGCCTATTTTTACCCTTTAATGGTCTGTTTCAGCTTCAAACTAAAGCTTATCAAAACGTGCAGACAGAAGATGCTGTGAGCAGGCCCCCAGAGGCTGCTGCAGCTGAGCCAGCGTGGCCGGTCACTCACCTGGACCTTGAGCAGCCGATTGGGAAGGTCAGCATAGAGAGCATCCCACTGCTGCACAGTCAGACCCTTCAGGGCCAGGATGGCTTCAATGACCAGCATGTCCGAGATAGCATCGCCCACAGTCTGCCAACAGGGAGGGAAAAACACTGCAGCAGTGAAGGCAGGGAGGCAGGATCTGATCAGGAAGCCTCCAGCAGCCTGATAGGAGCTCACAACCAGGCTAACCCTGCCAACACAGTGATTCAGCTCTCTCGGTTTTTACCTGATTAATCAGGTCAATCATGTTTTCAAGCATCTTTGCTGCTTCTCTTTTTTCATCATCTTTCTCCTCTTTTACCAATTGTCGTATTTTAGTTTCAGCAGCTTTACTAAACAATACCTAGAAGAAAAAGATGAGAGCTTGTCAAGATGAAACCAGGATCTGTGCAATAGTGAGGAAAAAACTTTTACCATCACTAATGTTTGCTACCATAAATTCCCATCCCCCCCATAAAGCACAGAGGAGCTGGTGGCAATGCTTTGATAAAGACAGAAGGAGTAAACAAGTCTATATTCAAAAAAGCAGAAAAATTGTTGTTTATAAAACTAAACAGAGTGAAAAGATCTCCTTCTCCAGCTGATTAAACTAAAATTTTGTACAGAGTGGCTGATCATATGCATTACATGCTCATACTTACTGTGCCATGTCCGTTTGCCTCAAAATAAACACCCACATCAAACTCCTGGGCCTTGTGGTGCAAGTGTTTCACTCCTGTTTTGACACAGTGCACAGGTACCTGGAGCCCAAGGGTGTGCAGAGAATGACAACAAGGTTAAAGACTCTCCTCAGCAGGCTGGAACTGAGCTCCAGCCTGGGGGGACTGTTGCAAACTAACCCATGGCTCATGGCCACTGAGGCCCCAGAGCTAAAATGCTCTGCTAGTTCTGCAGACCCAAATGAAAAAGATTCCATTTATTCCCGTGTAAATAAAGGCTAATTAAAGAAATAAACTCCAAATCTAGAAAAATCCAATTTAGTTTATAGCTTCGGGGAACACACCAGACTCACATACAAACAGAAATAATACCATTTCTCAATGCCTGAACATTTAGCTTGCTGCAGAAAATGAAACAAGCAGTGCCAAAATATCAAGGAACCTTTACTGACTCATTTTGTTGGAAAGCTATAAAGTACTCAATTTCTTTAAGTATCAACGGATTTCGTTAAACATTTTTTAAATTAACAAAAGCTGACTAGAACTTTTTAAGCTTTGCTTTCTTGCGTCTCCTCTGCCACCAAGAATTTAGTCACTACTGGAGCTTTGAAAGAGTAATTTATTTTTGCTGATTTTCATTTTCTTAGCAATCATATTACAGTAGCATTTACTTTAAAAATACAAAAATGCAAACTACCTAGGAAAAACATGGAGAATACCTTCAGTGTTTCCTGGAGGTAGCGTGTGGAATTCCCATTGGCATATGCTGTCTGTACCACTGCCATCTTGAAGTTCTGTTTCACCTGAGCAAACCAATAAGCCAAGTTTTACTGTCCAATAGGCACATGGCCAAACAAAAAGGATAAATGGAAGGATAATCAGAACTGTTAAATGTACACTTAAAACTCCTGGGCACCAGAGGGAGGCACCAGCTCACTGAGAACTTCCGAATGTTTAAAACAACATGAATTCCATTCAAATCTTTATATATCTAATATTGACTTTTCTTGGGTCTGGCTGAAGCAGCTCTTTAAGTTTAAACTTTTCAAACCTCTTTTTGGCCACAGCAGTGAGGTGCAGGACTGATCTCTTTTTAAAGCTGGTTCACTTTAGGTAGATGTAGAGAGACCACACACCAACCAACCCAGCTTTCTGAGACTATTTTATACTTCACAAATTAAAGTGCCAGCATTCATTTCATATGTTAAAGAGTTACCTTGGCAAGAAGTTCTTTTAGGAAGATACTAATTAAAGTTGCAATTTTGTCTCCATCAATCAGGTGAAAATGGCCAGCTGTGTCCTTATAGTAATAAACAATTCTATCTGCATCACCATCAAATGAGCAGCATCTCTCATTGGGCTTCATGTCCAGCCCTAGTGCACAGAGTCACAAATGCAAGTTAAAGACAGGAAAAGGAACAACATCAGGTAATTTATTTCGGTGAGTGAATAGGAAAACACATTTTCTTTTCAGAGCTCAGGTCTGCATACAAATTACTCTACCCAGGCACAGTTAAAGCCAGAATGCCAATGTGAGGCACAAGCATCCATTCCCAGCAGGTGCTGCCACTGTGCAGCTTCCAGCACACAACCAGTGTGGGAAGGAGAGGCAACACCATATCTTGGTGTTCAAATTTGGCCAGCAGTTGCAGTGAGAGGGCAGCTGTCCAATGGAGAAATCAGTTTAGCCTCAAATTATCTCATATCCAAACCAGCTTGCTCTCCCAGTTCAGGGGTTTGCTTTTATACACTCCTCAGAAAATTTATTGAAATAATTTCCTCCCTGGTTTATGTCAACAAGCCAGGCTGCTGGCACCAAGCTGTTAATTAACCCAGCCCTTGTGCAGGAACCCGGAAAAGTGTTTCTTCACAATACAAAAGGGAGTAAAATAAATAAAATTAAGCCAGTCCTGACTGATCTTTGGACTCTGTCAGCTTAACATTCAGAAGAGACTGTCAAACATATTTCAGCCAGTCAGAGGGATACTGTGCTCCTCCAAGCAGTTCAGACTAACACAGAAAAGTGCCAAACCTGGCCATGCTATTCCTTCTTTCCATTACACAAGGAGAACCATTCATGCAGTCACTTAGTAAGAAACAGGGAGCTCCACTTACCCAAGGATGTGGACCCTTGCCAGACCCTGCAGAGGAGGTAAAGCAACATAAAATTACTGACTACATACCTCCAGGTGGTTTCTGGTGAACTTTCACAAAATCTGCACCACATAAGTGATTGAGTTTCTCCTTGCTTCCATCATTATATATGTGAATTAGCACCTCTTGTGGAAAGTAGGGCTTCATTTCTGACAGTTTCAGGGCTCCTATTCCATTGGCACAGTCAATCTTCAGGTGCCTCTGACTCTCTCCAGAGCAGTGAGACTTAGCACAAGGGAAGAAGGGGCAAAGTTACCCTAGAGAAACCACACCTAGAGCATGCTGAACTAGAAACTTCAGGCCCAAACAGGCTAACAAACAGAAGAGATATGTTTTGTACATTTGCACGAAGAAGACAACACCCACTATTCACCTGTTTGATCAGTTCCATGAAAGCTTTGGATAGTTTTTCATAATAACCTTCCAGTGTTGCTTTCCCATACTGCCCCTGGGTGTTTTGACAGCAGACCAAGTAATGGAGCTGTGGTGTCGTCACCAGACCATAATCTAGTGTGAAATAAAAGCCACAATATTCACAAATAGAACTGCAAATTAACTGTTGCTTAAAAGTTGTACAGTAAACAGACAAATGCAGTGCAGGAAACATGTATGGAATTTTTCAAGTTCTCTTATGAAAACAGAGCCCTCCCCTGCCCTGCCTTGCATTAAAGCCATACAACTACCCTGAAATAAGATTGTTACAAGCAAGAATGGAAATGTGTCTGGGCTGTTGCTTTAGGGCTACATAAAAGAGTCACATTAAAAAACCTTGAAATGAGATTGGAATTGAAGAGGTGTAGCTTACCGTGGTACTGACCACCTAGAACCTGGATACCATCTATAACTGACTGGGACAGCTTCTTGCTGCTTGGCCTGGAAAACAACAAGCACAGCTGACAACCTTGGCAAAGGCATTTATCTATGGACTTGGGAAGCAAGCACATGTGGAAGACTCTACAAGCTTCCTGCCAGTAGCTTTAGACTCACTGTGAAGAAATCCATACCTTTTTCTGTTGTAGGCAATTCCCAATAAAGTTTGAAAGGCAATATCCCCAGGGATTGCAAACACAAGTAAAGTGTTGGACACAGGTGGACATCATACAGGACCCACACAATTCCCCCTCACATGCCACAATAAAGCGTCCTGTTCAGAAACAGTGCTAGGAAGTTCTTGCAGCTATCAGGGAAGCTAACACAGCAACAACACTGAAAAGCTTTGGTTTATTCCTGTTATCAAAAATTTAGCCACAAAAAAAGCATAATCTGGCTGCAGAGGGTAAAACACCCCGAAAGCACCCATGAAGAGAGCACTGGCACTTCCATAAGAGCAGGACACATCTACAGCCTTTTGCCATTACCTGGTGTCTCTACCAATGAAAACTGAGGCATCTTTGTGCAGGTTCACTGCTGCTTTCTGGCAGATCTCAGTCATCACTTTCTGTAGTTCCTGGTCCTCTGCATTTGCTAGTTGTGTAGCATACTCTTCCCAGGAAGGGTGCAGCATTTCTCCAAGAGGATCAACCAGCTTCACACCGTTGTCTTCCTTTGCAGAAAAACAAAAGAACAAAAGACAGTAAGCCTAAAAGTGGGGAACTGATAAAACCCCTTTGAAGACAGCCAACACATGGTTCAGTCACATTGCTTCTTTAAAAGTGGAGAACTTCTGGGATGCAACAGCTTAGCTGTTTATTTAAACCTCCAACAAGCCCCCAAAAAGGTACTACAACCAGCATATTGAGTAACCAACTCTTTCTCCCTCATAATTTTGGTATGAAATTCATTGGACATTAAAACTATATAAGGGGAGATTCTAATACCTTGCAATGCTCCACAGAAGCAGAAGTCTAAATGCCTGATTTGTAACCGCTGCATTTGCATGTTTCTTTTTAAACCTTAAGGGATTTTACTCAAAGGTTCCTCTCTTCTCAAGGTTACTCCTAGCTTCCCAACATTAGAAAGTTACATTGCAACATGAAATGTTTCCTATGTTACAGCATTCCCACACGAGAAAAAGTCCCGCTTGGGCGTACAGGGAAAAAAGTAACTTCAGACAGATCAGAGATTGCATTTACAGGGAGCAGGCCGAATGCTTTAAGCATGTCCAAGTGTCTTCAGGATCTGGTCTATCAGTGCTATGATAAGCTTTGATTCCAACAAATGGATCACATCTCTGCACCCTTCCACCAACTGAGTATTTCACACCATTCCACCAAACCGATCCCGTGCTTAAGGAAAGGGCTGTTCTTACCTCAGGGTTGTGCGACGCTGTGACCATGACGCCGATGGTGGCTGTCACGGCTTTGGAGCGGAGGATGGCCAGGAGGCCCATGCGGAACACGACGTGGTCCAGCTGCTCGGCCCTGGAGCGGAACCCAGCGGTGCCGTACTGCAGGGTCAGCCCCGCGGGCTTGGGGTGCAGTGCCGAGTACTTCCTCAGGGCTTCAGAATCCATGTCTGCGCAAGGAGGCGACACAGAGGGAAGTGAGAGAAGTCGCTGCAATCAGTTTCACCTTTTGTAGCCCGCGGGTGCCCTAATGCGCTGCCATCGATCGCCTGGCGGGACCAGGAGCAGGGAAGGACCCTCTGCACTCCCTGAAGAGCACTGGATAAATAGAGCGAGATCAGATATAAGCCGATCGCGCAGGGACGAGGCGAGGAACGCCGCGATTCCCAGCCGGCTGGATCCAGGGATCCTAACAAGGTCCCGCAGGGCAGCTCTCCGTGTCTCACCGGGACATCAGCCGCCCGGAGCGCTCGGCCGCGGCTCCCTGCACTGATTTCCGAGCCCAAAGCAGCGTGTCCCGCCTCCCCAAGCCGTGTGCCGCCTCCCCAGGCGCTCGCAGGGAAGCCCAGCGGTGTCCCCGGGATGTGGCGGCTCCGTGCGGACGGGCACACGGACACCAGGCCGGGAGGGCGAGGCCAGCCGGACACGCGCCCCACGGGCGGGGCCAGCAGCCGCTCCCTGCACGGCTGCTCCCCTCGGGACCCCCGGCGATGGAGCCCGGACGCACCAGCCGGGCCGGGACGGGCCGGGAGGAATGGAATGGGATGGAATGGGTGGGGTGGGATGCGATGGGCGGGACCCAATCCCGCCGGAGCCGCTGCCGCGCGCCCAGCACGGAGCCGGCGCGGCCCCGCCCACAGCAGCGGGATGGACCAATGGCTGGAGGGCGGGCGGGGCAGAGAGCGCCACGTGGCGCCCGGGCCGCGCCCCCGCCCGGCCCCGCCCATCCCGGGACCATCCGGCGGAACGCCCGGGAATGGCGGCGGCAGCGCCGCATGTCCCGCACGGGCTGGGCTCGCTCTGACACCCGGCCCCGCACAGCTTCACTGACATCACCCTCCGATCGCAAAAATCCCCCCACAGTGCGCTGCTTTTGGCTGGCGGGGAGTTAGATTTCTTCTAAGCGGCTGGTACGGAGCTGTGTTTCGGATTTGTGCTGAACACAGTGATGATAATGTGGAGGTGTTTTTGTTATTGCTGAGCGGGACTTACACAGAGCCAAGGCCTTTTCTGATTCTTGTGCTGCCACGCTGGGGAGGGGGCTGGGGGTGCTTGGGAGGAGACACAGCTGGGACAGGCGATCCCAACTGACCAAAGGGACATTTCAGACCATAGAACACTCAGTGGTGGAAGAAGGAGGACAGGGAGGAAATGTTTGCAGTGTTGGCATTTGTCTTCCCAAATCACCGTTAAGTGTGACGGGGCCCTGCTGTCCTGGGGATGGCTGAACACCCGCCTGCACGTGGGAAGCAGTGAGTTCATTCCTTGCTTTGCTTCTGTGTCTGGCTTTTGCTTTCCCTATGGAACTGTCTTTATCTCACCCCGTGAATTTTCTGCCTTTTACCCTTCCGAGTCTCGCCCCAGTCCCGCGGGTGGGGAGGCCGCTGTGTGGGGCTTGGCCGCGACACCCAAACACCGGGCGTGTCTGCTGGTAAATAACATAAACAACATAAATAATGTATCACTGCACATCAACGCGGGGCTCCATTCCGTGCTCTTTTCCATCCCTGAGCCCGGCAGGGCCCGGGAGGCTCCGTCTGTCCCGCCCTGCGCGGTGCGGGTCTGTGAGGGCCCGGCTGCTGAGCGCTGTGCGCGCAGCCGTGTTTAACCAAATTGTGCCCTTCAAGAGTCGTGGGGCTTCCTTGTGGTGCGGAACCTCACCATGTGCTCAGCCTCGGGGTTTGACTCCAGCCCTCTCTCGTTCCAGGCGTGCGTGGAGGGCAGCGCAATGGCTGTCACGGTAAAGGAATGCCTGGAGCTCCAGCTGCTGGAAGTGGAAATGCTCCTTTCGATGTTTCCCAAAAGAGGGGAGCTCAGTCTGGATGCGGATGCCGTGCCCAGCATCCAACGCTATCTGAGGAACGCTGAGGAAGCCCTGCCCCCGCAGCTGGAATATCGCATCGCGCTCGATGTAGGGGAGGCGAAGGTGAGAGCTGCCAAGGAGACCTGTTCATGGGTGGTGTTGTCTCTAGTCCTTCTGCACACACTTGAAAACTCTGCCCAGAAAAAGGGGGGTAAAAAAGCCACTGCACTTCTGTTTGCTGTTTGAAATGTCCAGAGTAACAGAAAATCTCGGCTGCTGCTGTCATTCATTGATCTGTGTTAGGAATACAGTAATGTAAAAATAGCCCCAAATGGCAGAATGCAATTACGAAGAGTCAGACAAAGACTAAAACAAAACCTGCCTATGAGCAGAGAAACCAAACTTGCAGAATGAGGAGTTATAATAGTTTAACTGATTGAAGAAAGGAATTGAACTAAGTGATGTAAATACTTGCACAGAGAACACAGGTCTGAATGCATACTAATGCAGTGACTAGAAATTGAGAACAGACAAACTCAGCCTAAAAAGCCATTTTCCTTGGAACAAAGGTAATTAAACATAACAATTTACTGGGTAATGAGATGACCTCATGATTTTTTGGGAACTTTAGGTGCGAGCTTAGGTACCTTTCTAAAATGCATCCTTTCACCAACCTTCAGAGAGAAGTCTTATGAAGTGTGTAGAGAAGGCTTATGTAGGAGTAGTGGGTTTTTTTCCATAGCAGATTGTCAAGGAACTTGCAAAGATAATTAGTCATTTCATGATTCACTTCTATCTGCAGGACTTATCATATGATTGTACACTGTAGTGAGTACCCTCTAGTGGTCTACAGGAGCTTGAAGCACTAAGGACACATGAATCCTTTCCTGCTCTTGGACTAGAGGCAGTGTTCAGTTGCCAAAGAACTGTGGTGGTCCATTTGAAGGCACTGTGGGAATAATCAAGAGAAATTCAACTGTCCAGTGTTCATAGGAGATCAGATCTAGAGGTCTCCCTGACCTGAAATGTACATAAATCTTTTTATCTCCTATAATCCTGATTCCTCTTTACAGTGAATACTTGTTTAAAATAATGGTAATGCACAGAATCATAAAATGGTTTGGGTTGGAAGCAGCCTTAAAAGATCAAGTGCTTCCAACACCCCTGCTATGTGTCTCTGTATACAGTCGGTACAATCACAAACAGTGTTCCATGTAACTCTTGGCCTTCTTTTCCAGCAGCTGGGCTGAGTTCATTAGTCACGTGCATTTGGTAAGGGATGAGATTCTCAAAAGCCCTTGACTCCAACAGTTCATCGCTGTAGCAACACTGAGCTAGAAATATCCCTTGAGGATAACTGTGTACCTTCTCCAAAGCCACAGTGAACAGCACAAAAGCAGCCTGGATAGGGAAGTATTGTGAAAGTGACAGCATGATGCAACAGAAGAAAAGGAACAGACAAAAGAATGGGTTATTGGGACAAAAGGGAAGTGGAAATAATTCCAGATGCTGCAATCTTAATTACATCTCACCATAATCTGCGTCTGACAGGATGAAGAATCTAGCGTGTCTTCAGCAGCTGCAGAATTAATTTTCTCTCTCTCTCTCTGTGTCTTCTGTTTTTAAGGTAAAGGTGGAATTGCAGGTTCTCCTTCCTCATAGGTACCCTCAGGTGGCTCCCCAGCTCTTTGCCAGATCAGACGCTCTGCACAGACAGCAACAGTTGCAGCTCAATACTCGTCTCGCATCTCACATCAGCTCTCTGGATTCAGGAGATCTGTGTGTATGTGAGGCTGTGCAGTGGGTGAAGGACAACACCCTGACTTTCCTGGAAAACAGTAAAACTTCGTCTGAGCAAGCTTCTAAAGAAGTCAGGGTTAAGGAGATGCTGCATCGCATGTGGATCTACAGCCATCACATATACAGGCAGGAACTGAGGAAAAAGATCTTTGACTGTGCAAAGAACTTAAATCTGACTGGCTTCTGCCTAACTGGGAAACCTGGTGTCATCTGTGTGGAGGGACTCCGAGAAAACTGTGAAGAGTTCTGGCGTGTTATTAGATACCCCAACTGGAAGCATATTTCATGCAAGCATGTGGAGAACACAGAAACGGAGGGAAGCATTGATAATCTTCGTCTCTTTCACGGTTTTGAAGACCTGCAGTTTCAGGCACATGGTGATTATGGCCTGAGGAATGACTATCACATGGATCTTGGCCAGTTTCTAGAATTCCTGAAACAGCATCAAAGTGGACACATTTTTCAGATTTTATTTGGTGTTGAAGGCAAACATTCAGACAATTGAGAGAAACTGTTTATAGAGAGTTCTAATTTTGGAGAGCAAGAGATTTTGCTAACACTGAAATACTGTGCCTTACAGCTACACTGAAAAGGGAAACTTTAACATCTGAGATGAATGGTTCAAGTAGTTTAATCTCAGCTTCTGTGCTGAATTGCCACATATTTATGAGACTCTAAAACTGCCATTTGTCTCTATGAGCCATTCCTCAAAGCACTTACAAGGTGATAAACATTCCACAATGTGTTAGGAATTATACATTTCTGTCTCCTCATCCATCTGTGTGAATTTCTTCCCAATGTCTCATCTAAACCTACCCTCTTTCAGTTTAAAACACGCCCCCTTTGTGCTGTCACTACATGTGCTTGTAAAAAAGTCTCTTTCCAGCCTTCTTGTAGGCTCCCTTCAGGTACTGGAAAGTGCCATAAGCTCTTCCCAAAGCCTCCTCTTCTCTAGGCTGAACAATCCCAATTCTCTCAGCCAGTTGTCATAGGAGAGATGCTCCAGCCCTCTGACCATTTTTTGTGGCCCTCCTCTGGACTTGTTCCAGCAGGTATATGCTCCTTTTCTGTTCATGTCCCAGAGCTGGATGCAGTGGTCCATTTGAGGTCACACAAAAGTGGAGTAGAGGGTGAGAATCCCCTCCCTCAGCCTGCTGGTCATGCTGCTTTTGATGCAGCCTAGGATACAGTTAGCTTTCTTGGCTTCAAGTGTACATTCCTGGCTCACGCTGAGCTTCTTGTCTACCAATATCCCCAAGTCCTTCCCCTCAGGGCTGCTCTCAGTCCATTCTCCACCCAGTCTGTTTGTGCTTGGGATTGCCCTGACCCAGATGCAGGACCTTTCACTTGGCTTTGAACACCATGAAGCTTGCACAGACCCACGTCTCCAGGTCCCTCTGGATAACACCCCTTCCCTCCAGTATATTGGCTGCTCCTTGTAGTTTGGTGCCATCAGCAAACTTGCTGAGCGTTCACTCAGTCCCACTGTCTGTGTCACTGATAGCAATGTTAACACCAACCCCTGGGGAATGTCACTGTCACTGGTCCCCACTTGGACACTGAGCCATTGACTGCAACTCTTTGCAACCATCCTTACCCACTGAGTGGTTCATCCATCAAATCCACGTCTCATCAGTTCAGAGACAAGCATGTCATGCAGCAAAGTGTTCGTCTGGTTATGTTAATAACAATTTTTCATCTGCTCAACTCATGGCATTTTCTGTTTACACTGTTAGGCCAAACACCTTGGAAATGAAAATGGGTCAGATGAGACAAAGTTTCGTTTTCCCCCCTATGTTACGTAAGGAAATACATGTTAAACACAGAATATAGGAAAAAAAATCCCTATATATATATATTTAGTATTACATAAAAATGCATAGAACTTTCCAGCAGGTTGCAAGAGGCAATGCTGTTAATGGTTCATTAGGCAGTGTTTTCCTGCAGGGAAGCGTGCTGAGTGCAGATGTGGATAGTGAGTCTTCCAGTTTGTAATGTGTGATTGTATTCAAAGGTCACCAATATAATACGTAGTTGAAGAATGTGACTGAAGAGTCCCCAGCAGCTGTGCCTTGAAGGACTATCAGCCCACCACATCCCACTCTGTGCCTGAGTGCCTTAATATGAAAATGGGTACCATGCTCAGCAGAGTTACTGCTGAGCTGCAGAGGTCTGGCTGATTGACTCCAACACCCAGGCACTCAACAGCAGCTGTTTAAAGACTGTGTTTCAGCACACTCAGCTGATGACAACACAAATAACAGATATTATTTTATTTCCAATTAAACACAAGAAAGTGTTTTAATACCCTTCTCACAATAGCAATACATTGAAATGCAGAGTATTTCTGGTTGCTCAGAATATGATTAATGTATTTTCTTCCACTGTGGTAAGTGCAGTGTTTGCATGATCACATCTTCTGCCAAAAGCACAGTGAGGCAAAAAATGTTCACACATTCCCGTTAGGCAGTGAGGGAGAAAGTGCCTCTCTGAATCTGGGACCTGTAATCTGCAGCTGTGACAGAGCTGAGGGGCTAGACAAATAAAATTAATATTTGGTTTTCCAGAGATAATTTCTCTAGTAAAAATTAGAAAGAAACAGATAGTGGAAAAAAAGTTAAGTACACTTTGTTTCCAGAACCATTCAGAAAATATATCACCTTTTTCTTGGAGTGGTAATTGTTTAACAACTAATAATTCCCCCAAGTCTATTCCTGGCATTTTGATACTCCCTTTTGGTCAAGAACATGGAGTTCAAGCAATTAGGCCAAACATTTGCAAT
The DNA here is from genome assembly GCA_013400955.1 of Drymodes brunneopygia. Taxonomy (NCBI): domain Eukaryota; kingdom Metazoa; phylum Chordata; class Aves; order Passeriformes; family Petroicidae; genus Drymodes; species Drymodes brunneopygia. The sequence goes on from VZTZ01048398.1 coordinate 78,167, forward strand.
GGATCAGAACAGTGATTATCTTGGGGGAATGAAATCCTTGATCTTACACAGGACATTACTTTAGCTAATGTTAAATGTTTGTAATGTTAAATGTCATTGTTAGTAATGTTTAAATGTTCTAATTAGATGTGAACAAAAGGTTCTGCAGGTTTGATTCTTTTAGAAAATTTTCATTACTCCACACAAGAGTGACCAGTAAGAATTTTCTCTGGAATAAAATATTATGGTTGTTTAAAGTTTGGGGTTTTTTAAAATAATAGGTTCATGCATTATGCTAATTACACTGTGACCTGAAATGGATAAAACATCACATGCATTTTTTAAGTGTCCACTTATCTGCCTAAGTTCCCACTGATGTTTGTGACAAAACTCTTGACTCAAGATACAACCACTTATTTCAAAAAGATCTGTCAAACTGTAGGGTAGGATATCTCAATTAAGAAAACAATCAAAATAACCAAACGCAAATGTATTTCTCAGATTAATTTTTATTTTCTGATGTATAATTTACGATTTCTTGATCTGAATTTCTAACCAAATACTATGATTTAGAAAAAGTTTTCTGCATCTTAAAAAATTAGCTATTAGGCTTTCTAGGCAGAAACAACTTTAATATTTTAATGCTTTTTTTTAGCTGATTTGTTCATTCTTCATTAAATATTTACAGTTTCACTTTCATGGCCTCTTCAGGCCAGGTGTAGGAGTCAGCCACAAAGCTGTTGTAGTCAGTACTGTACACCTGAGAGCGGATAAAGGCTTCGAGATCCTTGGGCTGAGGATAGGTGGAGGCAGTGTTATTCCTGTAGGCTTCCTCTGCAATCTGGAAAGATGCATTAAAATCTCAATTAGTGCTGATAAACTATCTAGTACACTTAACCGGATTTAAAAGCAGAACTTAGTTCAGAATCAAGATGAGACTTCACCCTCTCTGGTGCTGGCAGTCACCTGTGTTCACACTGGATCCAGACTGGTACCCCATGAACAAGACTACAACAGGATGATGTTTGTGTTTAAATGGGTCTGACTTAGGCTACTGTTGGACAGGATTATTACATGTTCAGACTTTTACAAATACAGTGCTCCTCCTTGCACAGTAGTATCTTAGCTTTTACTGTGCAGCGGTGGATAAAATATTCCACAAGCCCCAAGCACTGAGATACAATTTCTGCTTTTCTCTCGTCACTCTATCCTGGTTTACCATCTTCCCAAAGCACTGTAAGAAAAGTGTGATTTGTTCAAAGCTTCCATGCTCCGTGCACATTAGAGAAGTTTAGTATTTGCCATAGTTTGATAATATACTTCAAAAAGGTAAACTCATGGGAAAAAAATAATCCTACACAGTGCACAGGATGGCTGGGGGAAATACAAATATTTGCTTGCTCTTTCCTCACCCAGACCATACCTACGTGACTCAATTATGCATCACGAATACAGCTGCACCAAAAATTAAGTTTAGAAGAGGTTGGAGCTCTCTCAACACATCAAAGTAGACTCTCACATCTGAAGATCATCTACATCAGAAACAAATATCTCCAGACTGGACATTGATCTACGATTTTATGCAGCAGCACTGTGAAAAGATCTGCTTGAAACTGTATTTGGCAAACACTCTAATGCTCCTCCTTTGAATAGAAGGCAGACCTTCTTCCTGCTTTCCTTAGCTCTCTTTAAAACATAAATGTTTTCGTTTGGTGAGAAGATGAGACCCAAAGTCACCCTATTAAGACTTCTTTTCTAGGATCAATCTGAATTCCAACTCAGTTTGACTGAGAAGCACTTTGGGTGTTTATGTAAGGAAATCTTCAGGTCTGTGCACATAATTATTATGCTTGACTAAGGTCTGAATTCATACCCAATGCTTGGTATTCCAAAATATTTTGAGTGTTCCTCTCATGGAAAAGGCAGAGGCCATTGCTAAACCTCTTGGGTTGGGTTGTATGAGCCAGAATAATTATTTGCAAGAATAAAGTTTCAACAGAGAACAGGCAGAAAGAATCACTTGGTAATATTTTCCTTTTTTTATATTTTATAGAACACGCACAGATAGAGGAGGAATTTCTATCATTGTGTTTCTGCCAAACACAGAGCCAGTTTGATTTTGCCTGAGGAATTTAGGTAACATTTTGACATCTACAGAAGAGTTAGCACTTGCCTAAGAAGACACGAATTTTGAGAAGGATTTTTTTTTTCTTAAATATACAGAATGAATGAAGCTATGGGAACTGTTTCAAGCATGAGGGCTCCTTGTTATTCTTTCAAAAGAATATGAAGTGGAATTAGTCACAGTAAAAGAGGAAACAGTAATTGTAGAAAAAAAGGTCACAGAAGACAAAAAGTTGAAACTGATAACCATAAAGGGCCAAAAGCCCTTCAGCTGTGCAGCTGGCATGACTGTGGTGGACAGCAGTCTGTGCTCTACAGACATACACACTTGCTAAAGTACCACAGCTCTCCTTGTGTTTGCATTACCTCTACATTTATGAATTTAAAATTTAATTTTGAAATGGCTACGTGTCCAGTATCGATTAACATAAACCAACTTGTGTGAAGGTGTGTTAGGTGATAAAATCAAACTATGTAGAGCTGGTGGGAAGACAAAAAGCCACAAAAGTCTTACCCTCACAAAATGACTTACCCTCACAGCGATTTTCAGTGACACGTCCTGAATGGTGACTAATGGAGGGTAGAGACGACCTTCCTGTAAATTTTCCTCTGTAACTTGCTGAGCTATAACCTGAAATAACACAAACATGTTTAACTTGACATGCAGATGCAGATGCAGCTGTAGAACTTTTAGACAGTGGTATTGTCTTTAGCAGAGAAATGTTTCCGCTTTGGCAAATCACACAGATATTGCTTAACCTACCTATACATTGTTTTTTAGAACCACCCTTGTCATTAGGAGAAGCTACAAAGGTTTAGAAACTTAGGAAGTTATGCCTTTTTCTCACTCAGACAGTAAGTTACTTAAGTCTTGAGTAAGTCCATGACACACATAAACCAGCAAATAGTTCCTTGTGAGATATACATTCCAGCCAACAATGGCAATTGCGTCAAAGACTTCTAAAATACAAAGAAGCACCTCTGACACTCTCGTTCTGAGAGTTGTCAAGTCAACCTGTGCAGAGAACAAAACTGAAACCCTTAAGTGTAAAATGCTCGAAATGAAATTAATGGCAGCTGATATTTCTGCTATCATTAGCTACAATTTTTTTGTCTTTTGGGGACTTGAAATAGCCTTTCAGGGTGAACCACATGTGGAGAGAAGGAGAACTCTGCTCTGGATAACATCTGGTGGAGCCATGTATGACTCACCAAGAGGTTCTGAACACAACAGGGAAGTCCAGGAAACAGAGACCTGCAACTGGTAACAAAGCCCAAGAGAAAGCAAGAAGTGCACTTTTGAGGGAATTTTCTAGGAAAATACTTGAAACAAAGCACAAACAAAACTTCCTACAGTTCCTGTTACATGTGGGTAATAGTACATATGCTTGTAAACAGCTACGACTGCATCAGAAGAGGTTTCTGGATGTCATAAATGCACCCCTTCCAGCACCAGTAGGTAAGTAGTTTGAACTAAAGTAACTCCAGGTTCAAAGAGAACTCAATGTTCTCTTGTGCAATCTAACCAGAATGTTGGTAGCTGTCCTAAGTTTTTCCATTTGGAGTGAAAATGCTGACAAGGGCCATAGGCTCTTGAGTATAACAAGTGAAGAAAAATTATTTGTTTACATTTAAACCTGGTCTTCAGAAACATAGCCGAGAAAAACCCTCTAGGGGGAGCTAAGAGAATGTAAAATCAAGTTACTGCTCTCCATAACAGCAAGCAGGTTATTTCAAAATGATACACAGCCCTTAGAGTGAATGTAAGGAGGCACTTAAAACATGAGGTCCCTGATGTTAACAGCTTAAGAGGGCTCTGCAGGGAAGATGAAAGCTGAAGAAATCAACAGCAAGCTGCTCTTACTGCAATGCATCATTGAAAATGAAAGGTTCAGGAGTTGAGTACTTCTCTTTTGTGATTCTGTTTTTGATAGAATGTAACCACAGAATATTTGGGAAGTGCTCCAAGTGGCAGAGGTAGCAAGATCAACTGTCTAGATGCCATGCTGTTCCTTCAGACATACTCCAGGTAACAGCACTGAAAACTGTGCAAACACAAACCCAAGCATTTCCAAAGAGAATGACACCTTCTTCATGCGGTGTTTGAAAAACACTCCTTGAGAACATCAGATCAGTGGCAGGGGGAAAAGATGATGAATTAACATTTGGGATTACTGAGAAAGTAAGAGGTTACACACAAAACATAACTGTGCCAATGTATAAATCCAGACTGTAACACCAGTTTGACCAGGGAGTGGTTTTTCTCCACACACTTCAAAGAAGAATAGGCTAGAATCATGAGGGACTATAGAGAATAACAAAGATGATAAAAAAATTATTTTTTGATCAAGGAGACAAAAAATAATGAAATATACTTAAGAGAAAAAGTGAAGACTGAAAGAAGATGCAGAAAACAACTGAAGGTTATTTCTTATGGCGCCATAGGGAAACCAAATCATCAAAAACCAGAAAATTGTGAGAGTTTCTTTTTCCACAGGACTCATAATTGATTTGTGACACTAACTGCCAAAAGATGTTCAAATGTAAAAACATCTATCCAGCACAGGAAGGCCATACAGTAAAGGCTGCCAGAATCTGAGAAGCCATCTCAGCAGAAGAATCACTCTGTATTTCTCCCTTATTTACCCTCTTTCCCTCAGCTTCTGTTAGTGATTGCTTTCACAGGAATATATCAAGCTGTTTGGACCTTAGGTCCAACCCAGTATGGCTATTTTCATGTATTAAATATTAATTAATTCAAGTTTTTAATAGAAAAATTAGCAAAGCATTATTGCAGAACCTAAATGAAAGGCAGCCAAGGCAAAATGGCATAAAGCAAGTGGGAACATCTTGGTTTTTGAAGGACATATTCTCCATATTGAAAAGATTTTGTAGGATTATTTCTGAACTAAACTGCATGTCACACATGCAAGAATATTTCATTAGTTCATAATTCCCCGCCTCTTTTGTTGTGTTTGGTAGGACTTAAAAGAATAGGCAACATCCCTTGTCATCACAGGACAACTGCCCACAGTTAAGAGGTATTAAAGCTTACAGTACCTTAGATTTATCATCCAACGTCAAAGTTACATTCTATTTTACTTGGCAGGAAGAACATTGAAAGCAAAATCTGTTCTAATTACAGTAACTACTTACTTGTGACTTCTATCACATTTAATTGGAGAGGTGGCAAGACAAAAACCACATTTTTATATGTCAAATTTTTCTAGAAATTATACTAGGGGAAGGCAGCTGTATAGCAAAACCCTTACCAAAGAGCCAGGAAAGAACCTCTACCTCAAGTGGGAATTTCAAAGCTTCCTCACAATTTTTGATACTATTTTACTTCCCTGACTGTTCCATTTCTTTGTTCAGAACTGATTTCTTATGACTTCGTAGACTGTCACATGAAACAGAGTTCAATCCACACATGTGCCACCTTTTGTCATCAGCTCTCACTATACAGGAACCATTTCACACAAACCAAAATGAAGTAAGGCAACTCTAACAGAGCAGTTTAGACCAGGAAGTGAGGATTGCCATATCCAACTGAAATTACAGGGGAGGATTTAAAGGGAAGATATAATTATCCAAAGGCTTAGGAAATGGATCATTGCTCTTCTATGATAGTTAAAGCCAGTGGAGACAGTCTGGGCTTTCTACTAATTTTAAAGATGGAAATGGTGAATGTTTTTCTTACAGAGGGCAGGCTGTTAGCAAACCTCTTTAAAGATGCCATAGCATGCACCTTAAAAAACCTTTGAAAGTCCCACAAGGACTGCATGCAAGTGCCCACCCCTTAAGAAAGCTTCTTATGACATACTGCGTGTCATGGGATTGCACTGCCTATCAGCTGCCCTTGACTGATAGCCAAGGACCACTTTCTTCCCTTTAAACCATGAAGAACACAGAAGGAGCAAGCAAGAATCTGGAATGAAATATCCCTCAGAGAAGCTGCAGGAGCTGAATAATGCATTCACACATCTGCTAACTGGTGCAGCTTTTTTCCTCTTTTTTCATTGTTCCATAATTCTAATGCTCCAATTTCATTGTTCCTCAGTGTGCTGCCTACACTAACCATGTATTCCCAAGTGTGCTTAAGCAGCTTTTTGGAAGGGTGGGACACTGCACCTTGATGAAGTGCTGTGGATTGTAACTGGTATGAACTGGACTGGGCAGAAATTCTCCCTGAAGTGAGCCTGGGTCAGTTGGAGTTAACATGGTAAACTTAGGATAGCCTTCTTCCTTATTTCCATACCCTTTAAAAAACTCCAATTTCAATTACTTTGCATGGACATGGTCAGAGCAACATGCATTGCCCAGGGCTTTCTAATTCAAATTCAAACGCTTTTTGTAAGCAAAACACACACACGTGAGTCACCCCAAAGCTAATAACATCAATAACAATAATTCCTTTCAATCGAAAATCAAACCTATGTGCCTGTGCATGCAAACTGTATATATGTGCATTTACCTGTGGTAAAACAGTACTGAAATATTTCTTTATTTTCCTTCCCAACAGAAGGTAAAGTTTATGTCACATGACCTTAGGCCAAGTGTTAGCTTTTCACAAATGATTTGTTCAAATAGAATTTATAAAGAACAATACACCTTGCAAATAAAGACCTCACACAGAAAGCAGGATTTTTCCAGTTTTAAAGTTTAGCTCTTCCTGTTTAATTGCTCATTAATACTAAGTCATTAAATTAAGGAATTTAAATAATTTTGAATACAGTACCTCAGCAGTCGTGAGGAATACATCCTCGTCAATATGTCTCAGTCCACATGAAATAACACCGAGGGCAACTCCTGGGAACACATAGGAATTGTTACCCTGTCCAGGATACAGAGTTTGTCCACTTGGAAGAGTGACAGGATCAAAAGGACTTCCACTGGCAAAAATGCCACGTCCCTAAATTGTAAGAAGAAAAAGAAAACACATTAATTGAGAGATTGCTGTTGAACTATTTCTCACATCCTTTTAAATATCCACCACTGTGGAAGCTGAGTTAGCATTTCTTGTAAGAGGGTTTTAGAGGTATTTGCCTGAATATGTCTCAAGAACATCAGGATGCTGATCCTGGAGATCACTGTTTATTTTCTGTGGCTATCTAACCGTATCAGTACAATTTAGAAGGAGGGAAACTGCAGCTAGAAGTCATTATTCACTTTGTGCATCCATGCCAGAAGAAGCTCCATGGGAAGCAGGCACACGTCCACAGTGGTAACACTCAAAGTAGGCAATACTGCTATGGTAGCAACAGGTGATGCTACCGGACTGTTTTCCCAAAAAAGCACCCAAAAAAATGACACTAAGGCAACCAAATGTTGCACCTTTGGATGGGGTGATTTATGAAGAGCTGTCAGCAGGGAGAGCTCTCTTTTCTTCCCAATCCCACTTCAGGCCCTTGAGCCCATTCCACAGCTCAACAGAATGGCAGAGGTGCAAACTCTGCACCAGGAACATCATCCCATAGAGCAACAGCACAAGTCAGTGTGGAACCTCCTCTGCCAGGAGCTTGCGGGTCCCATCTTTGTAACCTACTGAGTAGGGTGAGGGCACCAACTCAGGCACCTGCCAGTACTGATAAACCATTAGAATGTTTCCCAGCAGACTTTTGGGTAATGCCAGGTAGGAGTGTGGCTGGCAGGGCCCAGGCATCATGCCCAGACTGATGCAGATAGGCAGTGTGGAAGAGCCAGCCTGTTTGGGTGAATTAAGAGAATTTAGTTATATGGGTACAAGTTCCACTGTAACACTTGTCCTGAGGACAAGAGATGTGCCTCTAACTCAGTTTAGGCTGTAGCTCATGTGGGAGTGGCACTGCACAGGCTCTGTGTCCCCAGCCCAAAGGCCCCAGGCTCCTGCCCCTCTGGGGAGGGAGCACCATCAAATTTCAGCAGTGAATTTTGGTGGGGAAGAAAAGCCAGCCTTTATTTATGCTAGCACTGCTAAAGTGATAAATATCACTGTTAAATACTTCAGAGGCACTTTGTATCAGAAATATCTCTGCCTGTTTTAGAGACCTGGAAACGTGCATTTTAAAATAGGCCACTGTTGCTATTCAGGTCTTCAGAATATTCTGTTTGGTTTGGTTTGGTGTCATACACTGTAATCCTGGCCTGCTTATTATATGTTTTGGTGACAGATCAAATACTTCAGAGTGTCTTTTGCTCTGTTTACCACATGTGGTTACCCACTACAACCAACCCTTCATGTAGGTTGCTTCCCTGGCTCCTGCACTGTGCTGTAATTACCTCTCTGCTGTGGAGAATGGACATGCTAAATTTGTCTTTTAAACACTGAGAAATTGTCATTCAAAATGTCCTGTATTTCACAAGAAATCCAAATACACCCATGAAACACATACAGTCAGGTACACATACATTTTAAATTCTAGGCCGAATTACAGGATAATGTGTTTATCAGTACTTCTATAATAAATAAGCAAGCACAGTTCTCTTAATTTTCACCTATGTTTATGTAATAGAAACTTTGTAAGAAGAGTCAATTACCCCAGTTCTTAAAACAGAATTAAAGATTCTGTTTCATGTATTGTATTATTTTCTTACCCTGAAGAGTATTTCTGAAATCTCAAACGAAAAGCATGCCCCTGTGTGTATGTATTACATGAAATAGTACACTTCAAAACCAGACATAATGCTTTAATGATTGATGGTGATTGATGCTTTGGTTATAATAAAGATTATGAGTGTTGCCTACACCAATAAAAGCTATGAAATGTTTTTATGAGACTGCAAGCATATAGTGAATTCAGTCAAATTATCTTGATAAAATCTGAAAAATCTGTTAACTCATCTATGTACAGAGACATGATTAGTACTTGCTACTCCACTCTCTGTCCTCCTCCCTTTTAAAATTTAATTTCAGATTTAGTTTTCAGGACTTAGACTGGAAAGATGTTAATCTTGGGTTACCTCTGTGTATTTGTAGCACTGCTCAGCAGTGCATTCTGCTTTACTGGTTGGATTGCTGAGAGCAAAAATTATAGGACGTTTGTTTAGAGCAGCCATATCCTGAAGAATTTGTGCAGTAAAAGCACCACCAATTGCAGCAACTCCTAAAGAAGAAAAACACACACATGACAAGTAGAGAAATTAAATTAGTTCAAGGTAAGACATGCATATCACTTGTAAAAGAACAGAGCTCCTTTTACTGTCTCCTCACTCTTTAAAATGGAGTTCAACCTTTTTCCTAACATGTGTTAAAATAAAGTTTTGTGTAAGAGATTTTGCAATAGTGAAGCTTCAGTATTATCCCTAGCATAAGGCAGAACCTATTCACTCCTGTAGGATCTGGTGAATTTCTCCTTTCCCTGTTCTCTTTGTGTAAGATAAAAATGTTTCACCTAACCTGCAGCTAGGTCCAGTATGGACTGGATAGATACAACTCTGGGTCCTAAAGTTTCATGCAACAGACTGGATAGTTTCTCCCAAATCCAGTGTGTCAGATTTCAATTTTTTCTGACACGATGACCAAAGTCTCTGCCTTCTACATCTGAGCTGAGCTGAGAAATCATCCCAATTTTGAGTCTAAGCCTTCTCTGACAGCAACAATTTTTTAATACATCTCTTTTCATCACACCAGAGATGCTTTTCTATTCCCCATACTGTTTACACTTATAAATGCTTTTCATAGGAACTGAATGCCACTCTTGCAGCATAAAATTATCTAACTTAACTTGCACTCTGCTGCATTGCAGACTTGTAGCCAGTACTTAGATCTTGGACCTCAGACAATTCACAGCTGAAGAGGGGGGTGTGTGATGTTTTGTTTTTGAGATGCCAAGTACACCCGTGTTTCTGATTAATCAACACTGAAGGTGTGGATATTCAAGGATATCCACATCTTCAGTGAAAATAAACAGATAAACAGATCTTGGAGTCAAACTAAGAATCTTTATTTTACCGGAGGCCCTTCTCACTTGGCTCGGAGAGAAGGTAGCCTCCTTTCTCAGAGACCCCAGTGCCTGACACCCCACTCTGCTTTCCACATAGCATCTGAGTTTCAAAAGCAGGAAAAAGAGCTGGCTTCCCCTCTCTTGGGGAGTGGAAATGGATTAAAACCCAGGCTGAGAGAGGAGAGCCTGGAACTTGGACCTTTCTCAGGTCAGTACCATAACAGTCTCGTCACTGATGCTCAAATGAGCATCCTGACAGTGCCCAGTCTAAAAGCACAGCTTGGGATCTGCCTGAGGAGAGCACAAGGTCCTTGGAGGGAGGTGAAAGTGGCCCTCACTGCCCAGAGCTGGCTCAAAAGTCGTGCTTCAGGACTAACATCTCTTTAAGGCATCTCAGAGTATTTTCTGCCTGATTCCACATGGAACATGGTATCATCTGTCACATTCTATTTTTTGCAACTCTGAGCTCTCTGTACTTCACCTTCTATGAATGGACAAGGATGCTTAGATGCAAAAGCTCTCATAGACCACTGAGCTGAGCCACTCTGTATTTGATGAACATTTGATGGAAGAGCCTTCATTATACAGAACTGATAAAAGAAAGTGACCTTGTGGGAGAGTCACATAGATTTATACATAAAAATGATACACAGTAAACATCCATATTTAATGACAGCAAATCTTCTCTAAGTATCCTTTATCTGGATAAATATTCATTCATTCTATTCTTCTGTCCCACTAGCTTTTTCAGCCTTGTAGTCTACTAAGTAAATTCTCTAGACCACTTGGTCTTTTCCCATCATATCTTCATGCAGCACAGGAAAAGAAACATTTCATTTACTTCACTGATGATCACTGACAAAAGCAGATTTTACTGAACAAGGACCATATAGTCTAGGCATAGTCAAAAAGGTAGCTGTTAAAATGTAGGTTAATTATCCCTGTGGCCTTTCAGTTTTCTAGCACCTGATGAAGGACTTTACTAGTCAGATAGATTAATCTTCAAGTCTTACTTATTTAAAAAAAGACTAAGAGTACTTGCAGTTCATTCCTGAAACTGTCACTGAAATACCATAACTGAATTACAGAGAGCTGAGCCATCCATTATTGAGATCACAAAACTTCGTAAAATCTGCATTTTGGTCTGCATAAAGGACTGCTGGCTAAGGGCCTAAATGTGAGCAAAAAGAAGACTCAGATATGGCACCTTCATATTTGCACAGTTTTACATGAGCTTAGCTCAGTTTTCTCACTCTGAGTTTGAGGTTATTTGCATTACACTCTCCACATTAGATTAGAAGTAATTTAGGAAAGTGGTAAGGTCCTCCATCAGATGTTTAAACCCTGTCGGATTCTTTCCCCTGTAAAATGTATGGCTCAGAATGAAAGCAGTGTTACATGCTTGGATAGTTACTATTTGTTCAGTTGCTTAATAGAGTCCATTATGCACCCAGTGTTTTCTGAAAACACACAAAGGTAAACTCTGTTCAGAGGAACTTGATCTTGTCTTCAGACAAAGCCACATCCCCATTTTTTTCAACAAAGAATAAGGTCATTGCTTTAAAGTCAAAGAAATTACCTATTAGCACAGATGGTTTTATATCTCTAACAATGTCTTCTAGATTTTTCATTTCACCATGTTCGTGGGCAAAACGCTGTTTCTCATGTGTTAATGAGGCACGCCCCTGAGTAAGGAACAACAAGAAAAATATATTTAAGTTTAATGGGACATAATATCCTGGAATAATCAGTTCACAAAGTCTCTAGTTTAACACATCCTATTTTCATTTCTACTGTTGCATCTATCATATCAGACAAAGCTACACTGTACAGCTAACATGCTTAGGATAATTTACGACTAATCTATTTGTCTAATAAGTCTAATCTACTATCTAAGCAGTAGATAAATTCAGTAATTGTACTTTAAATCTAAAATAGCTGTAGAACACCACAGTATTAACATCTATTTGAGCAATTATATGAGATTTGCAACATAGCAAAGTAAAAATAGTTTCTCCTGGCTTTTTCAGCTTTGCTCTTGTCTAAAATTATGGAGACTATATGGGGTGACTATTTAGACTAGAGGGAAAGCCTACATTTTTCTTCACATTTTTCATATTTAAGTCATTCATTATTAAGGATGGAATAAAAATAATTCTAACCAGATGTCTGGTGCACCATTTCTGCATTAACAAAATTGACTCAGCTGTGAAAAAACTTTTGCCCTGATCTCTACTGGCAATTTCCACTGACTGATGCCCAACAAGGTTTCCAAATGGAATATGATAGATGCAGGAGAAAGGGCTATAGAGTATCATTGACATTGACTTGGTCTGCAAAGTGGGTTTGAGCTCAGTGTAAGTAATGTGGAGTGCAGGGTGAGAATGGGCCAGAATTTGTGAACATTCTGTTAGTTGTCTGAATATGCAGAGCTCAGTCTGTACACAGACATCTGAAAATCTCAGTAGAAAAGTTTAAAATGCACACACCTCCACCCCTCATTTTAGTCTCATGCCTGCAGAAAATATCACTGCAAAGGCACTTTTCAAACACAAGTCTAGAAGATGGTTCCAGCCCCTCAAACATCTTACAGTTGCAGAGAGAAAGAAGCAGATTAAACAAATATATGGGGAAGCACATGAGGAAAGTTAAATGCTGAATGTAATTTTGACCAAATAGCCAGAACAGATATGCATTGTCTCCCCAGCCACACCTTTTACAACTGCTAAGATGAAAGTTTCCTTAATCTTAGCAAGTTCATTAAGACTACACTGAATTATTGGAACAGAACTCCATGAGTCCAGCAAAGTATATGAATTTGAAAATTGTGGCTCAGTTTACACCTGCATAAAATGATGCCTTAAGGTTTAACTTTTTCAGAAAGTCATCAGACACAAGCCACAATTCGTTTTTTTAACAAAACTGAGAAGTCGATGCTTCATTTGAGACCACACTTCTGCACTGTGGCAGCACGTGGCCGTGCCAGTCACATCACTGAAGCTCCTCTGCTGGTCCTGGCACAGCCACTCCAGAGCTGGTGGGCAGAAGAAGAGGCTGTTTCTCATTTCCAGCTGCAAGGAAAGTGCTTCCACCCCAAGGGTGCCACAGGAAGCTGTCATGTGGTCAGGGCTGACTGAGCTGCTCTGCCCCACAGCATGCAGCTTCTTTTGGCTCACTCATGATTACAGGGCTTTTCCACAGATCTCTCTTTTCTACACATTTTTATGGCTGGATGGGCTTATGCAGGTTTTAAGTGTTCTCCTAGAAGGATCAGCACAGAAATACTGAGATATGGGCACTTGGTTTCTTTTGTGGATAAAATGTGGAATTGTCAGCCCTGAGGGAATGCTGCAGTATTAATAATCTTTGGCATGTTCGTGCCTGAATCATTCCACCATCATATGCATTTTGCAGTCTGCCATTTCCCAGCATCCCAGCAGATGTCCCCACAGTCTGCACACACACTTTAGACTCATCTCATTTTAAAGCAGGAATTTTCCTTAACGTTTCCCAGGGAAAAATATGAAGGTTTCTTTTTAGCCGGCAAAGTAAAAGAAACCCCAACATTTATGACTTCCAGATCAAAAGCTTGTTGCTAGGATTAACTCAAAATACTATAATAAAAGCCACTTCTCATTCTAATCTGCTGGTTGGTTAGAACTGAAATGCTTGGTGGAGCCTCACTTGGAGGCAGGTTTGCTGGGGAGCCAGGAGTGGGTGCCCTTGGCCACCATCCAGTCCCAGGCTGCTTCTTTAGATGATTCCTTAATGGCTCATCATGCTGCTGCTGAGGAGGCCGGTTTCCATCTGACCTTAAAACCCAACCTCTAGGAGACAGCCTTGAGTTACCTAAGAAAAAGAAATCACCTCCAAGGGCTGTGACCAGCTCACTCTTCAGGCTGTGGCAGGCTGGTAGTTCTGAGCCCCTCCAGGATCTGCAGATCTGGACAGATTGCTCAGGAAAGGTAACCTTTGATTTTTTTCCACCGTACGTAACAGCCAAGAGATCAGGCTGACATCTTAGTGGATAAAAATGTTGCTATTCTTTCATTTTCAATTTTAGTCAAAACAAATAACCAAAATCTTTCCTGAAGCAGATTTACTTTTTTATACACTTTTACACTTGACTGGCTTTCAAGGAGGTGTTAAAACACTGATGAAACACCAGGGATTCTAAGTCCTGAAACTGACAGTGATCTCTCATTTAATTGGCTACAAAGGAGTACTCAGACAGTAAGGATGTGATCCACTGCAACATTTTTCGGGCTGCTAGCTAGAGAGACTAGTGCTAGCCAGATGGGTCAGCTCAGGTCAGATTCACTTCTGCCTTATCCTAATTTCTATCTGCTCTTAATTTCACACACAATATTCTACCATTCTAAAAAAATACTCAAACAAATAAACAAAAAAACCCAATGCAAGTCAAAACCCAAACAATTTAAAATTTACTTATTTATTCAGCTTTGGTCTGAATTTGATCCCATTAGTCAGCATAGATCATGTCTCCAAGTAAATATTTTTCTAGCATATTGACTAAGTATGAAATATTAAATTATGTGGCTTAGCAAAAATAACAACAGCTATGTGCATCGAGATTTTTGCTTGGAAAATGCTTATAAAAGAAATTATATGGATAGGTTTCCTTCTAAATATATGCATTTTAAAATAAACTAGAATCATTGAATGGTTTGGGTTGAAAAAACCTTAAAGATCATCTCAATCCACCCGGCCTGCCATGGGCAAGGACACCTTCTGCTAGACCAGGTTGCTTCAAAGCCCCATCCAACCTGGCCTTGAACATTTCCAGGAATGGGGCATCGACAATTTCTCTGGGCAACCTGTTCCAGTGTCTCACCACCTTCATTGTAGAAAAAAATTTCTTCCTAATTTCCAATCTGAATTGACCCTTTTTCAGTTTAAAGCTGTAATCCTTTGTCCTACCACTTCATGCCCTTGTAAAAAGTCCCTCTCCAGCTTTCTTATCGGCCCCTTTAGCTACTGGGAGGCTGACAGAAGGTCTCCTGGAGCCTTCTCCAGGCTGAACACTCTCAATTCTCTCAGCCTTTCCTCATAGGGGAGATGTCAGTAAAGTATTTTAATTGTGAATTCAGTGATGCTAAAGGAGCTATATAATACCTTCCTAAACTCTATGTCCACGATTTCGAGACCAGCTAGTTGATTTGATTACAAAACTCCAATAGCTTGGACTCCAATAGAGGCCAGTGCTTTAGACAGTACTTTTTTTTCTCCACAAGCAAATAAATGCCTAAGTTCTACTCTCCACCAAGTAGAAAGGCAGCAGGAGGAGCATGACTGGCTTTCCTCTGTGCCCTGCCAGCAGGCCAAGCAAGAGCTTGCAGGAAGAAAGGAACAATTCAGTTTTGTGTATCTTCCTAAATATAAGGGGTTGCCAGTCCATTTAGTATAAGCTTCCAGACATTCATCCCTGAATACCTATAGCTGGAATAAGAAATCACAGAGTTTTTGTCAGCCAGCAGAAAGAATAGGATGGAGCCAAAATGCAGAAGTCTCAGTTCTGGATTTGCGTGGTTTGCTGTCTTGTCTCCTGACACTGGAGAGATGCAAAGTGGCTGCACCTGTCAGTGCTGAGCTACTCTGACTAAAACATCTTCCAGAAGCACAAAGCACTTCTTCTGACATTTCCATTTCCATCCCTGGCTTAGCCAGCTTTTGTACTGTGGCTGCTGGGAAATGAGCAGTGAAGGATCAACACAAGGCAGCATAAATCAGAAATGCTTTGGTCTGCCTGCTTCTCCATAATCCTAAGATACTAACATGGCACAGAGCTTACTGTGTGCTTACTTATTTCCTTTCTTCTCCTAATAGGAAAAAGAAAAAATGTGAAATACCCCATACTTTGAAGAGTTCATATGAGCTTTGAGGTTCTGTGTATGAAGCTCTGAGTCTTTTAAGTAGAAACATCATCTTCAGTCACAATAAGATATGTCTTGTAAGTCCACTCTCTTGCTCTTTCAGCAACATTAAAAACTCATTCAGTCAATAAAAAGGGCTCAGAAAAACCAGCAGTTTAAAGACCAAACCTCTGTACAGTCTCATTGTCTCACTGAAGCACCTCAATGCTCACCACACAGAGGAGAGATTTTCTGGAAAGATTTTTTCCAGGAGCATCAAAGGATGCTATTGCACTGTTGTTCAAATAGCTATATGAAGACTCCTCTAGGCTAGCTGTCTTAAGGTATATTATGTTTTCTATTATGCATAACATATGTAGATGTACATAAAGATATATCTGTCTCCTGCACCAAGGAACACTACCCAAATCCCAACAGAAAGTCTTTTACACTGAAATCCACAGATGAACCAAGAGATTTAATGTGATACCTGTGCAGCTATTTAGAGGAAGGCAAAGTGAGAAAAAGAGGCTATATAGTTTTGCTTTTACTTCCCAAATTCATTCAGCATCCCAAGAAAGAAATAAAAAAAGCCCCAAGATTATTTTCTTAAAATCTGCAATGCCATATAATCTTATATGTTTTTCTTAACTTTTATATAATAAGTAATTTGCTAGAGGCATTATAATAAATTTCCTCTAATTGAAAAAAAAAGCCAAACCAGAAAATAAAAACAGCCAACCAAAAACCTACTAAAAAGTAATGTACCACAAAGAAAACAATAGTATCTTTCATGGGTAATCAGGCTGCTTGCATAAACTATACAATACATTTTCACTAGAATACTGAAGGTTGAGAATATTAATAACACTCAAAAAGATTAATAAACCTTAAGTCCAAAGACTCAGTGAAAATGCCAGAAATTACTTTGTAGTGGAAAAGTATTGCCTCTTCCACAGTACAATTCTGTACCAAGTAACTTTTGGGTTATTCTAGATTTAAACAAAAGAGAACAAAGCAGCCTGAAAACAGATATATTAGAAGTCACCGTGGTATCTGAGATGGAAAGTAATATGAACTAAATTCTTTATCAGCAAATGAATTACAAAGGTGGACTGTGTTAAATCAGCAGATGAAGTACAGAGATAAAGAAACAATAGCAGCATTCTCTGACTGTGACATTATGAACGAAAGATGTTGGCAATCATAAAATGTCTCTACTCCTTAATGGATCAGTCATTGGTATTGTATTTTATTATTATGAAACAGTCACGTGAATACCAGGACCTTTCAATTCAAGGAGCAAAAGGAAGTAACTGGACTCAGTACTTAACAGTTTTATGAAAAAATTGCTTGTATGTTGGATTTGAAATGAAAGCAGTTCACAGGGAGCAGTTTCAGGGAGGGTTCTGAAGTTTTTAGTTTAAGGGTCTGATCAACAGGGATCAAGTTTCAAGCAAATGTACATCACCGTTTTCACAGAAAGTTACTCTTATCGTCATATTATAGCCAAAT
This sequence comes from Drymodes brunneopygia, assembly GCA_013400955.1. Lineage (NCBI taxonomy): Eukaryota > Metazoa > Chordata > Aves > Passeriformes > Petroicidae > Drymodes > Drymodes brunneopygia. The sequence goes on from VZTZ01048398.1 coordinate 95,580, forward strand.
TGAGGCTCAGATAACAAACAAAAATGACCCATCAATAAAACCCTGAGAATTTTCATAGAAAACAGCTGTAAAAACAGAAGACCAGACTGCACAGCAGACATCTATATGGGAAATTAGAAAATGGGAGGCAAAGCTTACAAATAACCACCAATGTGCAGCCTAATGCCATGGCCTGTTTGAGCTGGTTCTGCAGGGCTGCCCCACAAAGCAGGGCTGAAGAGCAGAGCAGCTCTGTGCCAGCAAGGCCAGAGAAGCAGGGCTGGAAGCTCTCCAAGAGCTGCTCCTTCCATCAGCTGGGAGGCAGCTGCAAATAAGGCAGAGCACCCTGACGACTGCGCTGTCCCACATTCGAGGCAGTGCTGGCACTCGTCCCATCTCACAACCAGGGAGGCACAAATCTATTTATATAAACACTTGCCTCCATTCCACTGTGTCAACTGTGGCTTATTTAAACAAGGGCTCAGAGATCAGTACACAGATAAATTAATAAAATAATTTGAGGTTCTTAAATGCTGAAGACATGAGAACCACAAAAGACATGAGAACTGTAGACCAGGGAGCAAAGCAGTCCATTAGTAAGCTGAGTATTTCCAACTGCAAATGTTTTGGTTTTACTTGCATTTTTCCTGTGAGTTCCCTACTGCAGAGTTAAGAGCAAAACAAACAAAAAAGCAGTTGTGAAAAAAAAATGTGGTTAAGAGTCATGGGAGAAGGTGGTGAAACAGCTCCCTTTTGGGAGATGGTCTCTATGTGGCTTTTTATCTGTTCCATCACAAGTAAACCCATGGTCTAAAGGTTGTTGAGAGCTCTAGGCAGGGACTACAGAAGGACCTCCCTTAGGAAGCCCCAGATTCATGAAAGGGATGGCACAGGAGGGGCACAGAGAGCGGGCTGGGAGGGGACAGGCCAGGCTCCCCCCTAGCCAGAACCCCAGGACAGCATCAGGTACAAGAAGTCACAAAATGCAAAATAAAAAAGGTGGAAGTATGGATATGGACTCACTGGGCAGGGGTTGACTGAAGGCCAAGGGCCTGCAGGTGACAGGCACTCCTGTACCACCTCATTTAGGAACCTAAAATCAGAGACATGTAAGCCCTCCCAAAACCCCATACCAAGACTCTAAAGTGACAGTGTCTCCTGATCAGGCCCATCATCTAACACCTAAAGGTGAAGAAAGTACATTAAAACCAAACCAGACAACTTGGGCACACAACCAATAAACAGCTGGTTGCCAATTGTGTGAAAAAAACCACAGCACTTTGAGGAGACAATGTCATAATAGTTGGTGGTGAAACATATAATTAAGGTAAGAAATACAATTCTTGTGCTGACTTTAAATCACATTGTTAGAAGAGTAGGGCTGTATAAGTCCTGTAAAATGTATACAGTATCCTTTCCATGTAAATAAGCACACAGGGGTAATAGGTTAATAAGGCTAACAGGCCAGACATAATTTATAAAGACAATTATTTCAAGAAGATAAAATCTGAGAACCAGAGCAAACCACAAATTCACAGAACAGCAGAAAACTGAGCAAATCAATAATTAATTTCAGTAACAGAGCATGAGCAAAAAGAAATCATAAACTGCCCAAATTAGGTCCCCATCTCATCAGTACATCTAATGCACAGTGTCAAAGAGATACATGCCAACAAAGGCAATGGGTTTTGGTGGTGTCTCTGTTAGAGAAACACCCCACCAATCATCCTTTTGCCTTATCCTCACTTGTTTTCATACATTACTCACTGAGCATGAGTAATGCCATGAGCATTTGGAGACAAATTAATGTTTCCTTTTTGCAAAACTTGTACTTGATATAGAGCATGATAAATTTGAGATTAAAGTGCACAGATTAATTCCCCAGACATCAGAAAAACTGATGAAGCAAACGAGGATTGCTTCGCTGGGATGTTGCATGAGTAAAATAAGGTAGAAACTGCTTTGACTGATTGTGGCACCTTGGAGATACCCAAGGCATTGCATCTTTGCTAAAATGTAAATCAGTTTTTTGGCTCAAAGAGTCCCAGCCAGTTGCAGTCAGCCATAAAAGAACCGATCAAGAACAGAAATGTCAGAATAACTGACTCTTAATAAAGATAGACTAGGTAAAAAGAAAGCTAGAAATAATTAAAAGCTAGCAGAACTGGCAGACAGCAGTATATAAAAGTTAAAATTAAAACCATTATCAAATTCATATCTAGGTTGAAATTGAAACTTTTAAAAAGAGTGATTATAGATGATTTAAAAAAAAAATCAGTAACAGTCAGTCTGGATGGGATTCAGTTTGATATTATGATATTTCATTGTGAGCTCTGAAGATTCTTTCACTTGTTATATGAGTCAGGCACTGAAATTCTGGTATCATTCCTAGATGTCCCCCTTTCACTTCCATCATTCTCTACACAAAGACTGAACCATGTACCCAGCTTTGACCAAACCATGAACTTTATTCAGGGTCATATCCAATGCCAGTTATTTGGTTGTGAGAATCTTTAGCCAGTAAGATTTCCAGGGATAATGGAATGGGGGAAGGAGAATGAAAAATGAAATCCTTTTATTTGATAATCCACAGGTTTACCTGGTTACCTCCATTATAATTAATTATGACCACAGAAATAGTTAAGCTTTTGGGATCTGTTTCAGTTCTCCTCTTAGAAAGATTAATATTCTGAGGCCTTCAGCCATCAGACCTCAGTGAATGTTCTTGTGCTTGTCATACAGGGGATAAGATCACACATCTAACTGATATTTAAAATACAAATCACTCAACTAGACAAAAGTAATACTGTGCTGAATGAGAAAGAATAGAGTGCAAAACTCTCAAAAGTGGTGACTTACTCTTTAAAAATAAGGATGACATTCATGCCTATGCAAAGGAACAACTTTTGTGCACTAGAGATTATGTGGTGTACAAAAATGTAACGCTGCCTTGCAAATTACAGACAACCTTCACTGCAAGAGAAGCATGTTTAGCAGCCCAGGAACATTCCCTGTCCATCCTCAGCACAGGAGCAGCCATCCTTGGCAGAGGGCGGGGGGGGTTTTTACTAAGTCCATTTAAATATTAAAAAAGCCTTATTAACTGTACCATATTCCTAGGAAGTTCCAAGAATCCTCTTAGCTATCACCCTAGCTATTCTTGGTATTGCCTTAGTAAACAAAGCAAAATAAAAACAATAAAAGCCTTTGCAGCACATTACTGAAATGCTCAGACAATGGTGAACTCCATGAATATCCCAACATTATCACATTCTGCCTATTCTCAACTAGTTGACACAAAGAATTTACTGTCTTTAAAGTTCATGGACTAAGACTTGGTTACTAATATAGCTAAACATGGCACTACGGCAGCTTTACAGAAGACACAAAATGTGTTAACCACACATTACCCATTTATGTACTCTGTGTGATTAACAGAAAAAATATGGGAACACTGAGAATATGAGAATGTAATGTGGGAGACATTACCCACCAATGTGTTTATATATGTAAATATTTATTCATCAGACAGACTGTGACTGTGTGATAATTCAGAAATTCAGAACTGAAGATGAGTCCCAACTGATTATGTATAAGCTTCAAGTACACAAGAGTGCAAAAACAATTTTAAAGTGTCTCTTAATTAAACAGTAAAATTTTCATTTGAATGCACTGGGATACTTAAGACAGTAAGTTTCAAAAAGTCACACAGTATAAGTGGCAAAATTCTAATGATAATATGATCTGTAAAACTTCCTCTTTGGAAAACATTTAGTTTTAAAAGGTGAAAGCATTCTAAACAAACTTTAAAAGCCCAAACAACAACTCCAAACTGTATCTACAACACTGTAAATTCTCTAGAAGGAATTATAGAACACAGCTATGGACAATATAACAAACACAGCCTCCATCACCAGCTCTTTTACCACAACATAGCAGAAAAGTTGGTCATCAGGCTTGGTTTAATGAAAACAGATGGTTCCCATGGGGGGAAAATAAAATTAACAGGAGAATGAAAACACAGCTGCACTTGAACTAAAATTAAAAAGCCACAAAGGAAAAATTCAGCAACAAAAGCCTGATAAGTGACTTCGTGGCAGCTTTTGAGGGTGGAAGAAAAAGAAAAGGTTGACCTGCAGCCAGGTCAACGACAGTTCCCAGGTTATTTTTCTTTGGATAGAACTGGTTGAAATTCTACAGAAAGTAGATGAAAGGAGAAATAATGTTTAAATATATAATCACACATTGCAAAATTAATGATCAAAGGCCAGCATAGAATATCAATGATGTAAAAATTAGTTTAGTTGGACAAAGCAATTGCTGAGTCTTCAGCAATTCTGTTATTTCTCAAACTGCTAAAACAACTGATCAGAATATTTCTAGTACTGAAAAGGTCTCACTGCTTCACATAAAATCCTTTTGACTGAGCGGGTTTTGGTGAGGCAAATTTTGAGGGACTTTTTAAACAGGTTTCTATTAATACATGTCCTGAGCAGTAAGAAATAAGTATCACTTTGGATTACACAAAATTTGAGTAACTGGTGATGTATGCTCTGATTTTGGCAATTCTTACCTTTGCTATAATGAAAAGGTTTTTAATAATAGAGTTATTCTGATTTTACCATATTTTCATAAATCTTCCTCATTTTACTTCTCTTATCTCATTTCTAAGAGTTTGGAAAGTCCTTCAACCCTTGCAGCATTTTTCTGCAATCAGCAAAAGCCAAAATAATTTCCGAAGTGGACCTAAATCACAGCATTCTCTCTCAGGCCAGAAAAAGGAACCAGGAATAGCTTAATTATTCACTCACTGTATATATAACTTCCCAGCAGTTAAATCTCAAGCCTCTCGAGGCTTACACTGTATTTTCTTTATTGGGGGGAAGGGTATTTTTTTTTTTAACTTTTCAGAGGGGAATATTTTGCTGCAGAAGAAAGCCAAGAGAGGACTTGCAGAGCCCTAGACCAAGGACATGTTTCCTTATGTCCAGCCCAGGCCTTGCACTGACAGATGTCCCTCAAACACAACACAGCAGAAAGCACCCACCCATTCTCAAGCCCCTCAGGACAGCCAGATGGGAAAACTGGTGCTGCCAGGTCTTCCAGGAACACAAGCAATGACCTGAAATATGCACCGTCGGTTCCTGCTGCTTGCATCAACATCTGGCCATAAATTCAGCCCTAATCTACCTCAGACAGCTGTTATGTCTGGCGATCACAAACAGTTCACAAATACACTCCAGGCAGGACATGAAATTCAGTGGACTGCTTTTTGGACAAAACCCAAATTAAAGCTCCACCAAGAAGAATAAGCAGAGGAAAGGAACATCGAGGCTGTGTGAGACACTGATTGGTTTTGGCACTGCTTGAGAGTGCAGAAGCTCGAAGGTGGCGAGGAAAGAATGCAGTCACTGAGTCACTCAAAATTTAGAACCTATGAAAGGAATGAGTCGCTGTGTACCAAGAGCAACAACCCAGATTTTCAGCTGACTGGCAAATTAGCAGTGAGAGGTGCAAAGAGGCTGGGACAAGAAACCAGGGAGAGAGAAGAAAGGCTGGTTAACCACCTTGGCTGGACGGACAAGCAGCCGGAACCTCTTTTACTGCTTCAGGGCTGTGAAGTTCCTACACTTCTGCCCCTGTTTCTTTCCTTAATCACCAGGAGGTGATTTTAGCTAAATTGTATCATTTGATAAGCCTAGTTTCCACGGTGAAAGAAATGGTGCATCCCGATTCCTCTTAGGCAACCTCAAGATTTCAACTGCCACAGACAATACACAGGCCTTCAGTCATTTATGTTTGGACCTAAAATCACTTCAAAATTATCAGATGAAAACCAAAAGGATTAAAAATACTCATTAAACAAACCAAAAAAAGCACCAGAGAAAAAAAAAATCTGTGTCCTAGATTGTGGCAAACACCTGCATTCTTCTGTATCTGATCAGGCTACTTTTGTGCCTTCTGGCAAGGGATGACCAAATGACCTTGGTAATATTAGCCCATCTCACTGTCTATGATTGTACTATTTTCCCTTTAACAGTATGAGTGAAAGGTGCTGTGATGCAGTTCAATAAGCCAGCAGACACTGCCTGCAGAGTGCATCCTCCTGATGATCAGTTGTGTGAACAACAAAAGACCTTTAATGCCAGACAGCCACAGAACACTGCGAAGTGTGGTACCAACGAAGATGACCACAAATACTGCAAACTGACCAGCAAGGGGAAAAAGCAAAGGCAACTCTCCTCTCACATATTTCCTTCAAGTAGCTCACAAACTATTAAATACATAACCACCTTTTAAAACATACCAGTTTTTTTTATTCTGGCACATAGAATTAATATGTTTCTTTATTTTGGCACATGGAAGGAATGAGGTAAGGGTGACTGATGAAGTCTCTCAGCAGCTTCAAATTCTGACCAGTGTTGATAGCACTGCAGACCACAACATCTGCAACATGAGCTGTATCACTGTGTAGAGAAGCTTTTTGTTGCAATACATCTCAGTTCTTGCAGAAGCACGACTTGCCTGCCATCCTAGTAATGTATCTATACATCTTTGTGCAAGACTGTGCTAACAAATAATAGTCGCATTTAGATGGGAAATATTAAACCCCAAAGTTAAACATTTCTTTTCTTACATGTTTTTTAATGAACTGCTGAAAAATTTTTCTACATTATGTGCTCATCCCTAATGGAAATAGAGCAGGAACTCCAAGCATAACCATCCCCCCCACAAAGTAACATGGCAGTCTGTCATTAATTTAATAAACTTCAGAAAAGAAAAACAACTCACTATGCCAAGAGAGACATATTGTTGCAGTTGCTCTCACAAAGAACATGTTCTTATCTTTATCTACAGAATGCAAGTAGTATCATGATATTTAAAGTAATGACAAAATGGTATTACCTTTACAACCAATCCCTTCGAGTCAACCAACCATATTCTTTTGGTAGCTGCATCTTTGGATATCCCTTCTTTTTCCATAGCCATAACAATGAGGTTTGCTATCCCCAATGCAGCCTGGAAGAAAAAGAAGAAAAGTAGAGTACAAAACAAGAAATGAAAGAAATCCCCTGTTCACATGTTTCATTTACCCACTATTTTAGGTAAGTTTCCTAATGTTATTGAACAGTAAAACTGCATCATTGTTTTTTCATAAGATAAACCTAATGAACTGATGCTACCATTTGGTAATTAGAAACCAAAATGCAGAAGAATAGCATAGATAAATCTTAAATAAAACAGATAAATCATAGTATAGATAAATCTTCAGATGGCTCTTACAGTGTGGAGAGCACAATAAATGTTGAGGCTGGAAACCAGAAAATGCTAGAACTAATATTTATTCCACATAATGACACTTCCAGCCCTGGAATTGTTCAAGGCCAGGTTGGATGGGGCTCTGAGCAACCTGGTCAAATGAAAGGTTTCCTGCCCATGACAGCAGGGGTTGAATTAGATGATCTTTAAGATGCCTTCCAAACCAAACCATCTATCATTCTATGATATTAATCTCAGAATACATTAAATATTTTTTCTTCTTTGAAACTTCTGTAATTTAAACTAAGGAAAATAACAGTCTGCATGCCAGAAAGTAAAACACAAAGAGTTTTTGCTCTTATCTTTTTCTAAGGTGTCCATCAGAAAGGTAAGCCTCCTTTTACCTACTATTCATGTTTGTTGTAACTCTAGACTTGGCTGTGCTCCCAGTCAAAGCAGGAGCAAGAAAAACTCACGTATCAATCTTTTGCTGAAATATGTTTAATTTTTACTGGATTTTATAATATTTCATCCAACAGATTAAATGTCACACAGGTACAGACTGAAAACCAGGAAACAAAACAAGCCAACAGACCACTCAATACTTCTGATTGCAGACACATATAGGTATTTTTGGGGTTGGTTCAGTTTCTTGTTCTTTAACACTGAGTTTCACTGAGAATCAAGTGAGATTTCCTTTTTTTTGTTAAGAAATAAGTAGTTTTATTAAAAACCAGCTCCTGTGGCAGGGATGATATCTACCATTACCTCTTTACAGCAGCAGGCACACTAAAAGTATTGACAAAAAAATAAACATTAGACCTTGAATTTATCTGCTCGTTGAACATGGAACAAAACCAGCGGAAGGAACTCCAGAGAGACGGATAGTCTTGATGCAGTAAGGTGTTGACATGCCAGATATGGATACAAGCCATTTTGAAAACTGCAGACATAGCACCAAGCATTTAATGAAATTAAAGAAGCCAGCATGGGGTTGTAGGCTTCATACAAGAGCTGACAAGCCACGCTGTAGATAAGTACAACCTGCACTTGTTGCAGTTCAGAAATTAATACTGAAAAATGAGTATAAAAAAATAGTGTGCATAAAGATCTTCAGAAATGGATGACCTTAATATGCAAAATACTGAAAACATATATTCAATGACAAAAAAAAAATCAAAAGGGCACTTCTTACTAAGTAACGCTGACTTGGGTAAATATGATATATTTACTTTCTCTGCCGTATTTCCTCATCTTTCAAAAAATGTTTTGTTTGGTTATACTGAAAGCAGTTCGATAATTCACAGTGGAAGAGCTGAAACTTGAAGTTTGAAAAAGAGAACTAATTTCCAAAAAAAAAAGTCTTATGAAAAATACGAGGCTTACCAGATGATCAGAGATTTTTCTGTAAATTTACATTTGAACAAAAAAACTACTTTCAGAGGTGTTAGTAATCATTCTACCAATTTAATCTTCTTGTTTATTGGTAATATGTAACTCAATTAAATATTAATAAAAATAATCATAATACAGTTTTCCCTCATATATAAAAATACCTACCTCTCCAGCTCCCTGGAACAACACTGTGTGATCTGATAACTTGTTTTTGGTGATGCGCAGAGCTGCAAGAAGACCTGCAACAGCAACAGATGCAGTTCCTGAAATAAAAAAAAAATCTGGTTATTCTGGAAACGATTATGAACATTAAATTTTAAATAATGCAACAGCATCCTTTGGCTAAAAGATGCAAGTACTTAGGGTAGTAACAAAAAGTTGAGTGGAATTAGAGCTTGCTCTATTCTTACAAAAGTTAAATGTAAGTGGGAATATCATCAGAGTCACAATAAATAAAATATGATTGATTGATTGATTCTATGGATGGGTGTAATGGCTGGGCCATTCAAACTCTAGTAACTTATTCTAGTAATGACCTTTTCAGAAGCAAAGGGTGTGAGAGTCAAGAGAGAAGTATTTTAAAGGAATCCAGATACTGAAAACCAAGTTACTGGTTTCAAATAGATATACTTCAAGTATGGTAAAATACAAGACTAAAACAAAACTTCACTTTTTATGGGGAGGTTGTGATAGTAGAATATACAAATGAACGTTTACAGAGAAGCTAAGTTAGCTGAAAGAATAAGGGCAGCTTATTTAAGACTTCAGTTCACTGTGATAGGAGTTTCAGTTTAGTACCTTATGAAACATTGGAGGTACCTTTTAAATCTGTCTTTGAGTTATGTCACACAGGGGAAAAAGGCTAACATTTAGTTTTATGATTTAGCCTGTGGAGGTCTTTCTTCCTCCAAATAAGAACCCCTGTGAACAAGATACCTGTCTGTCTTTGAATAGAGAAATTTTGGTCCTCATTGTGGGAAACAGCTATTAATAAAAAGTAGAGCAATGAAAAGAATTCAAGAAGGCATCTAAGTCAAAGTTGTTCACAGTGGCAGGGTAAATCTAACCTCTGTGACTGCCAACAGATCTTTGTCTAACTTGTCCCTAGGGTCTTCTTTTGGATACTCTTATATCTCCTCAGCAAGCTATTCCAGTGCTCAACTATACTGCAGGTTGAAAATTTCAAACCTAAATGTTTCTTTTCTTCTATTTTGTTCTCTTATCCTCTACAGGATAGCCTGCTATTTTGCAAAAAGTCATCTATTATATTGGAAGACTAATGGTGTTTCAGCCTGCTTTTCTTATCTGGAACAAACCCAATTCTCCCACTCTTTCAGAAAGTTAAGTTTTCTTAACTTGAACTGCTGCACCCAAATCAATACACTGCAGTGCAGGTGAATTGTCAGCACTGCTGAGCCAAGCTGTCAGCCTCTGTCACGCTCAAGAAAGTTGTATTTAGTCATCAGGACCTCGCATCTGGCTCTTCTGACTCAAAGACTGAAGGTGACTCCTTCTCCCTAACAGTCTGCTGTAGGGGGAAGACTTTCTTTCATGTGTTAATGACTTTAGGCAACAAGCTTGTATTTTTCACAAATTACTATCATCACTAAAGCATAAGGTGAGCCCAGAAAAAAAATCAGCCCAAAAAAAAGCAGCCCCAAAAAAAAATTAACGAACTTGGATCCCATAAAGACACCCCGTGGATGGGAATGCAGTAGTGAGGTAGATAATGCCTCCAGCAAAGTTGTGGTTTTAGAGGAGATTCTGAAGAACCAATAGCAGACAGCACTGATTTCTCTAGGACTGAAAAAGCTGTCCAGACACTAATAATTAGGTATTGAAAGTCAAAAAATGGATTTCTACAGTCTTTGAAGATTTATAATGCCTATCTGATTCAGAGAGAGCTAAACCACAGGGAGATGAACACGGGCTCTGCAACCGTCCAGTTCTGGGAATAATAAATTAATTCTTCCCTCTCTGGGCAGCAGCTGTCACTGACTGACTCAAGAAATCAAAGATGAGACCATGAATTATTTTGAGAAGCCTGCAAGAACTTGCAAGGAGGAGATCTGCTGGCTCCTACAAGTCTGTTCCTGATCACCACTGCCCTAACTGCAATTGCCCACAAGTCACACATTTGAGGGGAGAATTCACATTGCTACTGATTTTTCCTTCATAAAAAGTGTGAAATGGTTATGACCAGCCCTTCAAAAGCACTTGGTCCAGAACCTGCATATTGGACAGTTGCCCTCAACATGCAGCTCCCCTAAATTTGCTATTCACTGGTCTATTTTCTGAGAAACAAGGTGATTTTTAAAGCTGAGATAGCAGTAATCCCCATACTAAACTCTAGGAGACAGGCAAAACAGGCATTCGTAGTGCAGGCACACAGATCACAGATTTTCAAATATATGTAGCTAAAACTACAGGAACTGAAAGAACAGAAGCAGTAAGAAGCCTGGTACTGGGTAAATATCTTCTTAAATGACATCATTTGGGTGTTGAAGGGTGGGCTTGAATCTGTGGTTTGTAGGTAGGATCATCTGAGTTTCAAGAATGGTTACTTTTTCAAAAATAAAAGGTATTGCTTATAAAATTTAAGAACACATTCTAAAGCTAGAAAGTCACTTTTTGAAGTAAATCCACTTGAACAGTTAAAAAACATGTGTCTCCAGAATTAAGTTTGTTACATGCTTTTGATTATGACTTTTCACTTCAATCATCAGAAATACAGGACACCTTGTCCTGAGCCCACTTAATGTTTAGACCATACAAATTTGGCATTTTTTACTTCTTTAGTCATTTTTATTACTTGTTCTGTTCCTCATTTCTAAATAAAAAATCTTAAAAATGGTTCCTCTGAGGCATGACTCTGGGAACAACAACCATCAGGCTGAGACACTTCCACCCCAGAGTCTCCAAGAACTAGCTTGCTTCTTTCCCAGATTAAATTAAGTCTTCCTCTGGCAAGTGCCAAGCTGGCAAAGACCAAAAGTGGCAAAAAAAGAGAAGTCAGAGTGTGCTCTCAGTTTCCCTTGGTACTCTACCAAACCTACCAAATCCTCATAACCAGCAAGGTTTAAATCCCATGTGCTCATTGGATGCCAAATTCTTTCTCCTATTTTATATTACACAGCTGTGCTTGCAGGGGAGGAGGATGAGGGAGACTACATCACACAGCTTATTCCTAAAACCATCAATCTGGTCTCCTGAAATGGAAAGTTGAACAGGAACACTGTAAGATCCCTGTTTCCCTTGAAGCTGTGGCCACCAAAGCACCCTACCCGCATCAGAGGACTTCTTAGAGAGCTGTGAAAGCTGCTCTTCAAGCTGCTTTGTGGTGACAGAGTCAAAATGAAACACCACAGATTTATAACAAATGGGAATGCTGGGATACCACTGATCTTCATGGCTGATGTACTGTTGCTAAGCTTGTTAGTCAGAAAAATGGACTGTCATTAAGTATTACCAGTTGGGATACTTTTACAAACTCTGTCACTACACAATCTACTGCTTTAAGGAAAAATAAAAGATAAATGAAAAATAAATAAAACCCTGCACTGAATGTCAATAACATTTTGCATTGATTATTTGCATGGGATGTGAGCCAGCATTACCTGTATGTTCATTATGAGGGTGATTCAGAACAAAGGTTTTAATAGCAATAGATAAAGGCTTAAATATGACATTTCTCTCAAATCACGATTTGCACAGAATTGCTCTAAAAAGAGTATTTAAAAGTACTCCACACCAATTTTATTCAGCCTTTTGACTCTGAATGGAATAATAACCCAGTTTATTAGATTACTGAGCCCACTATCACTGCTGCTGGCAGTGGCTGTCATCACTCCTCGTCAGCAGCTTCCCTTATTCCTTCCCACTGAAAGGGGGGCATGGGCAGCCTGAATAGCAGATCTGTTTAACCAGAACCGCTCTGACTAACGCCATGACCTTAAATTTCACCCTGAATACTGGCTCAAGTTTTTGAAACAAATCAAAATGCAGTTCACATCCCTCTGCCAAGGCAGATACGAACCACTTCTTGTGGATATCACAAGGCACAAACAGAATTTTGTCGCTTTTCTGACTGTCATCACTATAGGAAGGAGGGAATTGGCTTGGCCAGAGCACAGGTTAAATCCCTTGTGAGCAGGATAAGATAGACATTGTTCAAGGATATGATTTTGAAAACCCATTCTACTGTCCACAGATTTCTAGAAGATTAACCAAAGCAAATTTAAGAAAGGATATTTTGCTAAAGCAGTGTCCACTGCTGCAACAGCAAACATTTCACTATAGTTTTCTAGGAAGGTAAGTCATGTCTTGTATAGGCACAGGAGATGTGAAATTTCAAGGCACACCATTCTATACCAAGTCTTTATTTTCTGTGCAAGATTCTTTAGCCTTGTTACTGTAAACTGCACAACTGAGTATGAATGTGTTAAAGGAAATCCACAGCCTTTTGGGGCTGACATGCTATAAATGCTTAGGAGCACAGAGTACTTTTTCAGCAGATATAATTGAACAAAAAAAAATGGGGCAAAAAGCCCCAAAACATGAGGAATAAGAACTTAATTTATATAGGATGTAATTTAATTTAAATAAGTGAGAAATGGCTTATTGTACTGAAGCATTTGTCCGTTATTTAAAGTTTCAAAAAATAAAACTTGTCGTGTTAGTAGGTCCTTTCTGTAATTTTACCTATCTCATTTTAAAAAGCTAGAAAACAGTAAGAGAGGAGAACTCTCTGCAACACATCCTAAAACCTGAGGCATTCATTCTGGACTAAAATATTAGGAAGTGGTAAAAGTAAAATTCATATTTCTCAATACTCAGCATAACAGAAATCACATGTTAACATTGCCAGTCATCCAAATAGCACTTCACAGAGTGCCAGGGAAAAAAATCCATTCCCATCTCCGATGCTCTCAGGGAAAAAGGGGAGTAAAGATCCTGTTGAAAAGGTAATATCTCAGTTGCTAGTGAGGCAAACGCTACAGCTGTGGGTAGTTCAAAAGGCCCCTCTTTTAAGAGATGGGAGCTCCTTAAAGCTGTGTGTGCACACTGCCCTGCTCTGCAGCGGGCACTGAAAAGATGGGAAAGGCTCTAGGAAAGGAGAAATGTAGCCTTTCTAAAACATCAACCATTTGGCACATTTGGAAAAGGACAGAGAGTCCCAGCAGCACAGGCTGAGGCTGGGAGGATGTTTGGTGCAACTCCTTGCTCAAGTAGGGCCACTTGGAGCTGGCTGCCCTGAACACGTGAATGGATTTCTTTTTTAAACCCATAATGAGCAAAAAATGAAACAGAGGAATACTTGTACATACACATACTTGTGTATACGCATGGAAAATTACACAAAAGACACAGTAGAGGATTTATTTGAAAACATACTGCTTTCAATGTAAATTTATGGTGATACCCTGAATATATTGAAAGAAAAATACACTTCACATAACTCTACAGCATATGTCTTAATAGGATTTTTTAAAAATTATTTTATTTTTAAAATTATTTAATTTTTAAAGTCTCAGCATGTTTCACTTGGAAGCCCGTGTCTCTGAAAGTAAAGCACATGTCTATGAAAGTTTTCTACAGTTTGCATATCTAATCAGAATTTGAGATATATGATATCAATATATGAGCTATTACATGTCATTCAACTCTGCATTTTTCAAATTCTTGGTCAGAGAAAGAACTGGAAGCTCCATGTCCATCTCAACTGCAACAACAAACCCTAAGTCTGCTCTACTATTTGATTTCAAGAACTAGAGTTTCCAGGCATGAAATGTATAATTTTTTATATTAATGGTTAAAAGAATTACACCTTAAAAACAATATAATGCTTGTGACACAGAAATTCTGATTTCTAAGAATGGCACTGAATTAATATTGAATTGGTCACAACGTAACTTCTGTGTATAATTTTCCTAGTTATTCAAATGGTAGCCTGCTGAACATTTAACATATATTTTAAATCAAATCAAAATGTAAAATAGAATAATTATATTAAGTTACACGTGGTCTATGTTTTAGGTCTCTTTCTCTCCATAAAATGTTGATGCAATTAACCAGCACAGCTGTTAAAAACTAATGACATCTAAGGTCGTGACGGATACCGAAGTTAATTCCAATCCAGTGCAATCTCTCTGTGTAAATATTTTTGTTGGCATAAAATACTGGGCCTGTGTCCATCATAGGGAAAAGCATTGCAACTGTGGGCACAGTGAACAAGAGCTGAAACTCCAGTGTTACAGAACAGAGAAACACTTATTTTATGTAGGTTGTCTTATACAACAGAAGTTTGGCATTGTCAAGCGAGACAACTTTTAAGTATAGAAGGGAGGAAAAAGGTTAAAACAATTTAATAATTGAAATAATTGACCTATATAGAGGGAGCAAGGCTAGAGAAATTTATGCCACTATTTGAAATGTATCCATGGCAGCAATGACTGCAAACAGCTACCACATGATAAGCACCAAGAGACCCACAGAAAATAAATGCACGTTCTAAAGACATGCAAACATGCCTTAAGCCACTGACTGTGCTCAAGCAGCAAAAACCCTTTCAACAGACTCACCAAAACCAAACTGGATGTGGCAAGGGAGCACTATTGCACCCCAGGTTTGCGAGGGGCCCAAGCCAATTCCACCCACAAGCAGGATTTCAGCACTGCCCTGTACCTAGGACTCCCTTTTTAGCAGATCGTAAGAGACTTGTTCAACCTCCCTGCAGCAGGGAAGGGAAGGTTTCATTAAGGGAATTTACAAACTGCCTCCTTCGAGGGCAGTCAGGCAGAGAACATCTCTCACCCTGAGAAACAGCTTTGTTTGGCAACACAGGCCCCATGGGTCCATTCCCAGGCAGGGGCTGGAAAGGAAAAATCCATCACATATCATATCTTCTAGAAAATTCCACCCTTTCCTCATGACACGTCCTTCCTAAATACATTGGAGATGAGCAAAGCTAGCAACCTGACCTAATTCAGGAATTTCTCAATGTCATGAAGTTTGACATTATGAAATTAATTCATATTTCTCCCATATAGGAAATTATGATCAAACCCCCCTCAGCTTTGGAAAGGGTTCTCTAATAGTTAGAACCAGATAAAAGTTATTTGTTTTAAACCAAAGGCTTTCTCTGATTTTCGTTTCCAAAAATCTGTCTCTGTATTTCAGAGAGAGAGAGAAAAAAACCCATCAAGCTGATTTGTGGTCAGAAAAAAAACCAGACAGGAATCCAAAGGAAAAAGTGAGTATTTTCTCCCTAAGGAAACATTGCTATTGTGTTTGTAAGAAGATATTTTGAAAATATAAATATGGAGAAATTATTATAATTGCAGAGGGAAGAAATTTACCACCTATCCAAAAACAAAGGTGCTTTCTAAAATGCTAAAGTATGAAGAATTTTATTATTCCAATACAGAGTTATACCAGTTGGTCAGAATCCTATTCACACTTGCTCTCAATTCTGGTGTACAGAAAGGTAAAGCAGAAAAAACTTTCTCCAAAGTAAAGGACGTGACTGTACTGTAGCAGGGATGGAGACTATTTCCAGAAATTCTTAAATACATCTATAGGTGAACCTTAATAGTCAATCTTTAGGGCTTTTCTGTGATCAGTGTTTTGGCAGACTTTTTCCAAATGTTCTGCGATCATCAGTTAGGGGCAGGCTGACCCCCTGTAAACTGCTGTGAGCTAAAAGAAGGCAACTGCATTTGTCCAAGTCAGTACTAGCAGATGGGTATATGCAGCTTGCCATGTTTTCTTTGTCTTTTTTAGTGTCTGTCAGAAATCAGGATCATATATTAGGGTATTTTTTAGATTTGAGATACTGAAAGGTCCTCATTGTATCAATAAGGTATATAGGAATCCTTTCTCTGAATATCTTACATAGAGAAAAAAATCCTCAAGCCTTTCTGTGAAACATATTAAACATTTCTTTTGATGTTAAAGTAGATTTCTCTTGAAAAAATGTTAGTACTAGGAGACACTGTGTTTAAAATATCATGTAAGCACTGTCCTCAGAAGATGATGGCAAATTAGATGCAGTGTTATGTTTCTTTGCTTTTATTGGACTGGCACTACTTGTCAGCTTTACTGCTGTAGAAAATATGATTTGCATACAGAGAAAGCCCCTCTTTCAAGTAGCCTGGAAAAGATCATGCTATTTATAGACTGAAAAACTCTAAGGATTGATGAAGAAGTTAGCACCATTCATTCTCATTACAGTTGCTAGGTGAAAGTTCCTTAGGGTTTATAAAGCTGGAATAAGAAGAGAGATAAAAAGATCAATGGGCTGTTATTCTACTTCACATTACAGGAGAAGATGATATGCTATGAAAACAAAGTTACTGAAGGTAACTATGGGGATATGATGACAATGACAGATACCAGAGAAGAATAAATGCATCCACTTTCACCTCTTGGAAGCTACACAAGGATGGAGATCACCCAAAAGTCACAGGCATTGTTTGTGAAAATATCAAAGACCCCACAAGCACAAATTAGATTTCAGAAAATGAATAAATTAAAAGACTGCACATGGTTGCACTTCTAAGGACAGCCAATAGCTGCTACAGCAGCTCAGACAAAAGCCATAGGGATACCTTCCAACACTTCTGAACGTCAAGACACCTCCTTCAAAGGTTCATAAATATAATGAAATGGTTTGAAAATGCATATAAAGAAACAAAAGGCCTTGTCATGTAAGTTGACCCATAGTTGGTACACTTTTGCTGAGAAACTTCCATTTCTCTGAAGCCACATTCTACTTGAGTCTCTTTATGATTTGGGTTAAGTACCTTCATCCTGCAAGAAAAGAGAATTCCCTGTGGGAGCTGGGCCTCCAAACAAATAGGAAAACTTCCAGATGCTGTTTGGCCTGCTGTAATGAAGTGCTGTAGCCATGGCTACACTCAGACCCTGCAGGATAGGAAGCACCATGCTTCTTACAAAGGGAAATGACATTTTATAATTAGTTTATTTCCCATCTGGGAGGTTGTCCTCCATAAACTGTTTCAGATGCAGAAGTAGAACTCAGCCAGGCTTATAACAGGAACATGGTTCATGTGGATAGCCAAATCCCTAACAACAGAAAGACAAGGGCTATTTGAATCCACTGCCATGCACTGAGTCACTGAAATACTTGGACTTAGGTCCCAAGCATGACTCAACAAGGACTTCTGGAAAACTCCAGCTCCTAACAGTTGGCTTAAAGTGTCACTGAAAACTATGAGAAATGAAGACAGGTTAAGTTCCATTTTTGACCTGTCACTGCTGAGACCTTCATATACCCAAGAAAACCACGAGGGGGTGAGAGGCAGATGCATACCCAGGGCCCTCTCCGGGTTCCTCTCCCCAGCAGCTCATCTGACTTCAGCCTCCTCTCAAAGATGGGAGCCAGTGCTCTAGAGGAAGTTAAACACTTACTGCCCTAGAGAAAGTTGTTTTCCAGTGCTCTTTTCCTGACCAGATATAAGGCAACCCAAGCAGTAGCATACACCGCTTCAGCCCTGCTTATCTGTCTTCTTGGGAGGGGAGGGACAAGATGCCTGTTTAGATTGAGCATTGGGGGACCCCCTCCCTTGCTGACATTTCCCATCCTAGGTATTTTCCTTTTGCCAGCTGCCACAAATGATTCAGATGGGAAAAAGAGTCAAGGGGATAATTTTCCTCTAAAACTGAATGAGACTGCAAGGAGAATTGCATGAAAACTTAATTGAGTTGTCAGTTTAAGTACTGAAAGAATATTTGACATTTATCAATCCAGTTGCATGGAGGAACAGCGGAGCCGCTGTCACTGAAGTGACAAAAAGACCCCTAGAAAGTACAGTCCAGGTTTGAGCTTTGATATTTGCTCAAAGATCTGAAGTAATTTACATGGGGAAAGCCATTCACATACTACACTATTAAAAAAAAACAAACCCAGAGAGTGAACATCTAAATAAAGCATGAGCTGTAAACGAGAGGTGAAAGGTTAAGAGCAAACACAGCTCACCAGAAATCCATGCTGAGGAAACCCAAGGCAAAATGTGACCTGTACATCTACAAATATCACAGTAAAGGTGACAGACCTTTATTTTTCCCTCTGGAAATTAAGACTTATTTTTCTGACTCGTGGGAACAATAGTGAAGAGAAGAGGTTTGTTACCTTGAATGTCATCATTGAAAGTGCAATACTTGTTCCGGTACTTATGCAGGAGGCGGAATGCATTGGCATTAGCAAAATCCTCAAACTGAATGAGGCAGTTCATGCCGTACCTAGATAAACAAGAAATTATGCATTATATTACAAAATGTTTCGAAATTATATATTAAAAAGCTAGCAACATTTGTGGTCAGATTTTGCATACAAGTATAATATGAATCATACAACTCTTGTTATGTTTCTGTTATATTCTGAGGGTTTACATTCACACGGATTATTTAAAAGGCATAATTATACTACTAATAGTATTTACTCAGTTCAAAGTTATGAATAGAAGATCAGTGGAAAAGGCCCTTATCCCTCTGCAGACATCTCAACAGAAGTCTTCACTGAGCAATTACCTAGTGAAGAAAAAAAGGTCCCTCCCAACAAAATCACTCTGTAATTCCATGATTTTTTTTTTACTTTAAAGACTCAAGACTCCTGGCACTTGACTTGTATGCCGATACCTAACAAGTAAACAATTGCCCTACTGTGCCAGAAAGGTTACTCCTAAAATGTAAGTAAGCAGGAAGTTAAGTTAATATTACCACTATATATCATGGAATGCTTTGGATTGGGAGGGACCTTAACAATCATCGTGTTCCAATCCCCTGCCATGGGCAGGGACACCTTCCACTAGACCAGGTTGCTCAGAGCCCCATCCAGCCTGGCCTTAAACACTGCCAGGAATGGGGCATCCACAGCTTCTCTGGGCAACCTGTTTCAGTGCCTCAGCACCCTCCCAGTAAGTAATTTCTTCCCAGTATCCAACCTAATCCTACTCTCAGTCTGAAGCCATTCCCCCTTGTCCTGTCACTGCGTGCTCTTGCAAACATCGCCCAGTCTTTGGATATATTTTTAGCAGTACTGTCTCTGGATTCTTTGCATACCAGTCACATACGGCATTTTCAAGTACTTTCTTACAACAAAAGCAAAACAAGTCACAAAGCAATGAAAATATATCTGCACAAAAACAATGTAAAGACTGGATTCAAGCTCACAGATATTAGCAAGAGGGCAAGATCTCAACAGCACACATCCTGATAGAGCTAAAGGAAGCTTTCCTTCTTTGCTAACAGCAGAAATCCATGAGAGGCAGTCAAGCAGTTCATGCTTCACCCAGAAAATCAATACATACATATACTGAGCTGATCAGTGTAAATACATTAATTGGGTTTTCTTTAAACCACACATGTGTTTGGCAACCACATTAAGCAAAGCTATCAGTACTTAAAAAAAAAAAAGACAAAAATTCCTGTGACAACTAATTTCCATGGAAAACACATATTTACAGCCATATTAAAATTAGCCAAATCTATGGGGATTCCACTGGCAGGAATGGTAATCCTTGCTGAAAATAAATACATCTTCAGGTTTGATGGAAAAACCTGGACTTCTTCAGCAGCATAATGACAGGCAACTATTTAAAAGAGAACTTGGCAAGTCCAGTACTGTAAATCGCAACTGAGTTCAAATAAAAAACTAGAGCTAATTTTAATAATTAATTTAAATTTCTAACCTGATTCAGTTTCTGACATAAAATTCTGTGATTCCATAAGGGTCCAGGAGCTGACAGTTGCATAATAATATCAAACTAATGAGATTATCACTCTGGAATCCTGGAGCTTGGTTATGTGTTTCTTGGATGTCATTAGGCTGGTCTGTTTCTTTATTTTACCATATATAACATTCCATTTTCTCATCTGCATTTTATTTTTCTCTGTTTTCTTATCCATTACCTTTATAGACAAAGACCAAAACTCCCTGTGAGTTATATTAAAAGAGCATCCCTATAGAAAACACTCATCCTATACTGGGTACACTATCCATATTAATTCTCTAAGCCAGATATCATGGCTGTTTAACTAAAACCTAAAAAACTAAAATGGAAAAAATGCAGGCCATCTAACTCTGGGCCTCTGAGGTTTTGGTGTCACAGCAGAAAAATTTCTAAGCAGTATTCTTATTCATTGCATGTGTAGCACCTGACATCCAGGTAAAAACCTGAGACTTCAGTGCTGCACACGACCAGCAGTACCTCATAAGACTTGTGAATTTTGAGGTCTATGTTCTCAGAAAAGTCTAATCAAATCCAGTGGCTGGGTACCCATGAAAGACAAGACAATTACACACTGTTTCTCTGCTTGGAGCATTCTCATTCTCAAAACCACTAACAGATGAGACATACAGATGAGGTAATACAAAATACTTAATATCTGGCATTCCAGAAAATCCTTTAGCAATAATGAATTGGCTACAAAGGTGTCACACAGTTCTGGAAGCAATGACCATACAAAAGAGCCATCAATTCTTCTATGACCTCCACATCTTACTGTTGCAATCACTTAAAGCAGAAAGTTGAGCCAAAACCTAAACCAGTATTTTCCTTCCTATATCTCTGCAATAACCTCCCACCTTTCTCACATTCCAGTGGACAGTTTTAGCTTGTGGCTGCTGCACTGTAACAGGGAACTGCTTGATCAGCCCTCATGAAGGCAAAACATGTCCTCTCTGTTTGCATACTCTGCTGTCATGGCAAATTTTCAGCTTGGAACTGCACCTTTTCACAGGTGGGTAGGGAACACAAATGACTGTGAGATGAGAAGGGAACCAAGCACTTTGGTGCTTGTCCACATGCAGTCATAAACCCTGCTGTGCCTTTCAAATCACTCAACTCCCAGCAACTGTGAGCCACTACAGTTCTGTGAGTCATATTATGTTTCAAACATTACGAAAAGAGAAAACAAAGCCTGCAGCTATCCTAAAATGTGACCATCTTAACATCTTCCATCAATACTTGACACAGATATAGCACAGACTGACCTTACTGAGTTTCCTCTGATGACACAGAGCGCCTGACCAGGTAGGTCCAGACACCATTAATAGATCTGCTACACACAAAATCATCAGATTTAAAACCACCATTCAGTGATTCTGGTTGGCTGCTGAAAGGGAGCATGTTAAAAGACAGCAACTTCAGACATGTCAAGAAGATTAGGAGGCAAAATTATAAGAAATTGCAATGACAGAAAACTCTCTAAGAGGTATTTCTTCTATTTTAAAAGTAGTGGACTAACTATTTAATATGATAGTGTGAAATAAAGGAGTGTACTGCTTATTTAAGTAGCTAAACTTCATCATCATATACCTTAGGACAATTTCATCTTCTTCTTTGAAATTTGAAGATGTGAATATCTCCAATATAAACTAAAAACCTTTTATTTTGAATATGTCACCAGCAGTAGAGTTCTAGAAGCAAGCAGAAATAATATTTGATTACAATGCTGCACAAATGGGGGTGGGAGTGTTGATCTGCAGAAAGGCTCTGCAGAGGGATCTGGACAGGCTGGATCTATGAGCCAACACAATAATATGAGCTTCAACAAGACCAAGTGCTGCATCCTGCACTTTGGTCACAACAGCCCCATGCAGGGCCACAGGTTGGAGGAAGAGCAGAAAAAAAACCTGACTGACAGTGGCTGAACATGAATCAGCATGTGCTCAGGTGGCCAGGAAGGTCAATGGCATCCTGGCCTGTATCAGCAAGTGTGGCCAGCAGGACCAGGACAGTGATTGTGCCCCTGTACTCAGCACTGATGAGGCCACACCTTGAGTCCTGTGTCCAGTTCTGGGCCCCTCAAGACATGAAGGACATTGAGGTGCTGGAGCAGGTTCAGAGAAGGGCATTGAAACTGGTGAAGGGGCTGGAACACAAATCTTGTGAGGAGCAGTTGAGGGAGCTGGGGTTGTTTAGCCTGGAGAAAGGAGGCTCAGGGGTGACATTAACACTCTCTACAATCAGCTGCAAGGAAGTTGGAGCCAGGTGGGGGTCGGCCTCTTCTTCCAGGCAACCAGCGACAGGATAAGAGGGCACAGTCTCAAGCTGCACCAGGGGAGGTTTAAGTTGGACATTAGGAGTAATTTCTTCACAGGAAGGGTAATTAGACATTAGACTGCCCAGTGAGGGGGTACAGTCATCATCCCTGGAGCATTTAAGGAGAGACTGGATGTGGCACTCAGTGTCACAGTCCAGTTGATGTGGTGGTGTTTGGTCATGGCTTGGACTTGATGATCTCAAAGGTCTTCTCCAACCTACTTGATTCTGTGATATGAGTCCCATAAAACATATCATGCCTTAACTGCTTGCTCAAAACAGAGCAAGTTCTCCTGCTATCACTGCTTTCAACCCAGGGCTACACAGGGGATAACTGGGGAAATGGAGGAACATGTAACCAACCTGAATGTTCATACTTAGAGGTGGTACAAATAAATGGAAGAAAGTACCCAGTGGGCACTGAGTGTCTTAATCAGAAGAAATGACGAGACCTAATTTTACACTGTCAAAGCTAAAAAAACAAAGAAAATCTGGTAGACGTTCCTCCTCAGCATGCAACCATAACAATGCACTAATCAATTCTTGACTATTTTTGTGCTCTGGAAAACACCTCTCTGATAGCAATAGCTTGGCTAGAGTCCTGCCTAGGACTGATGGATTTTTGCAGGCAAGTGTTTTGTAGCTGTGAATTCCTCTCTTCCGCCTGTTAAGGATGTGTCACTGCAGTAGCTGATTAAACAAATATAAATTGTCTCTAGAAAATGATAATCCAGATCACAGTTTCCCCTTGTAAATCCTGTTTTGTTACCCACGCCTTTCTGTGATTTGAGATTCCTGCTCCAAGTCACACAGGCAGTCTGAATCAGGATCCAACTGGACAGAAGTTCAAAGCCGTATTTCCTTTGTTTTGTTATGAAGATAAAATGCAGACGAGAGGTGGCAAGCATGAAACATCACATTTGTCATCAAGTATAGGAGGCAAATGCTGGACAATGGAATAAAATGAACCATTCCACTGAATAACATGTGGTTGCCAAAAAAACAAAGTCTCAACAGATTTTTTGTGACAGTCTTAACTTAGTTTTCCCCATTTATAAGTAAATTTCTATTCAGTTGTCTATGACAACAATGTTAATGTTCCAAATAATTCTACAGAGTATATCTTTATGTAACAGGCTGGAGAAAAACGTCCACAGCTCTTTAACCATCCCAAATATACAGTACAAGTATTTTGGCAACTCAATGCTCTTAAGAACCTCAACAGGGAAAACTCTCAAGAATCTGGCTTTTGGTGACAGTGGGAGCTATAAAAGTCTGGGCATCATTTTGAATTCAAACCACATGATCAGTAAAATCCATGCTTACTTCTACAGCTAAGAAGCTTTCCTAGATGTATATTTGGATCATTTGTTCTTAATGCCAGCTAGTGTTTTGGAAACTTTCCTAAAGGACCAAGTGCTTTTTAGGTTTTTAGAGCTTCCAAACTCTTATTTGACTATTTTTTTTCTGGTATTCACACATGCCTGGAACTGAAAAAGCCTTGGAAACCATCAGAAGTGGTTGCTGCCACCCATTCCTAAGAAGAGGCAAACCAAAATGACAGCAACATTGGTGCTGTCTTCCTTGCCTCGTGCGTCATGCAGCTGCCCTGCCAGCCAGAACCATTTATAGTGCACCAGGACAATGTGGAAATTATCTCCTTCCTCCCTGCTTCAAATGCTGTAAGCTCGCTCATTACCATATATCCCACTGCTCAAAACAGATTCAAAGCATAAAGAACACTGCTACAAGCTCCTCTTTGTGCCAGGGCTTTCCCTGGATGCCTTCCCGCCCTCTCTCCTAACAATTAACAAGCTCTCCTAACAGGTCTCTTAGGACCTGGGTGCCTTCTCCTTCTGCTCTCCCCCGAGCTATCTTTAACTTCATTTCACAAGCCAATTAAACTGCTGCAATGAGGTCACACACCCATCCCAGCACCTCTTCTGCTACAATTGTAACCCACTGCTTAAATTCAACACATTTTGAATGAGGGGGTTAGAGTTTTGCACAATAAATGCTAAATATATATCCTGTGGAAAAGGTGGCCCAGATGAGACACTCTCCTGCAGGCACCCCAGCCCCTCTGCAGCAGATGGTACTACTCATGCTGCCTCTCCAAGAGCCTGATGTGCTACAGCTACACACAGGACAAAAATCTGTCCAAGGTGCACTGAGCTCCAGCCAGTTCTACAATGCAAATACTGTCCCAGAAGAGGTATCATTAAATTACAAATAACTTTCTCTGTCCCGAATTCGACCAGCAAGTCAGACAGGACATTCTTCACAGGAAGAGATTTTCAAAAAAACTTAATAGCAACTGTCAGCATCTCTGCTTTCCACATGAAGGACTCTGCTTAAAATTCCTTTTTCATTCCCCTGCAGGCAACCACTGGTTTTATTTTAGCTACAGAAAGCACGTACTTTCACAGAACTATTTTTCAGAGCTATTTTCAGTTTCCAAATCAATCCTTTCCTCAATGAGCTCAGTACATATCCAAAGTAGGCATGGAGATGTGGGAGATGGCAGCATTTAGCACCCACCCTAGTACCAGCAGCACACCCTTCCTTCATTCACGTTCTCTTAAGGAAATAAAA
The DNA here is from genome assembly GCA_013400955.1 of Drymodes brunneopygia. NCBI lineage: Eukaryota > Metazoa > Chordata > Aves > Passeriformes > Petroicidae > Drymodes > Drymodes brunneopygia. Next base: position 120,875 of record VZTZ01048398.1, read on the forward strand.
TTCTACAAAACATTTCCATATTACTATTCCCTGGCACAAACACAGTGCTCTGGCACTGTACCAGTGCTTCTAACACTCTTCTGCTTGCTCTTTCCCCATCCTGAACAGATTTGGTATTCATTTCCATGGCCTTGCTATCCCAGGAGTGGTGAGGAGAATGGGCTGGAGATGACTCATAATTTTCTCCCTTTTTTCCCCCCCAGCCAACAGCACTGCTACATGTGTGGATTTCACAGCCTTAGGAATAGCAATGAGCAGAGCAATGCTCATTTAGGAAGGTCTTGAGGTTGATGGTCCTAGAAGTTGTTGTGCGTAAGCAGAGAAGCAAAACCAGATTCTCTGCCCACAGTCAGGTCCTATATACATAAAGGGCTTCTCTTATGAGAAATGGTAATCAAATAAGTTTTTGTGATATACTAACAGAAACACTTGCTACAAAAAAGGATAGCTGCTGTTTTTAACCTAATTTGTCATCAGCAAGGTTGCATCACACTGTAGCAGGGACTGCTTGCTCTTTAAATTAGTCTTTGGAAGTCCATCCTGTTGAGACAATAAGTTGACAACAGTTCTAAACACACCCACTAGAAGTTTCTGTGCATTTTCAAAGTGCTGTAAAAGGATTAACATGGATTCTCACTAGTGAACTTGAACTAGATTTCTTCTACTTCAATACCTGATTGAATTAACTCCCAAATGTCTTAGGACTGTAATATAAAGGCTGCAAAAGAAGTAACTGTAAGTTACCACATTGTAAAATTTTATTTCTTCTTCTTGCAAAACTAATTGTTTTTTATGCTTTGATTTTGATATTTGTTCTAAACTATAGCACACAATAATGTTGTCAGGAACTGGGCTTGGTCATTACTAGACTTTTCCAGTTCATATGTATAGACTTTTGTTACAGAATTAGGAAGGGTGGTATGAATGAAGTATGAATGGAAATGTGTACACTACTGGAAGCAGCAGGAAAACAGAACCGAAAACAGTGGCACACATGGATAACAAAGAACAAAGCCAACTGAAGGAAAATTTAAAATGTCTCATTTACATCAAGATGAGTGGGCCTGAGCTCTGATAAGGCCACAGCAAAGACACCTCTGGGACCAGGACCCTGCACGTTGAAAATAGCAACAATCCCTATCACAGCACATAACATGTGCCACTCTTTATCCTATGGGCACAGCAGGAAGTCCTACTGCAATCTGAAGAAATTCTACATGAGGACATATAGACACAAAAAATTTATGGAGGCTGAAGTAAGTAATACCTTGAGGCAAAATAAGCATGCCAGCACAGCTGCTGGATCTTAAAGGCATAAAAGACCTGTGTAAAATCAAATCTATCACCACTTACCACCAGAAGCCCAGAGAAAGCATTGCGGACTTGACAGCCAGGGTGCTTTTGCCTTCAGTGTCACATGAGCAACCCTGGTCAGACCATATGAACACAAATATGCTGATGCTTTGAATATGCAGGTATGAGACTGAATAATAGAATCAACTTTTTTGAACACTTTTAACATAAATCCACCATGAGAACTTTCACTGAGTGCTGTCAAATCAATTTCCTATGGTGGACTGTGTCAAGTTGCCTCCTCTCTGCTGTGAAACAATCCTCTCAGCGGGAGGGTGGATGGATGACACAGATACTGAGATATGGCATAATGCACATTATACAAATTACACTTTTGAAATTTCACAAAGTCAGACGTGAGCCAAACTCTTCCACTCAGTTCTTGACATGCCCAAATATCAGCCCCAGCAGACTAGATCACTGCCATGAAAAAATACACCACACAAACTTCCACTAATGCAGAGGCTTGAGGGCTTGCCTAACACTCAGGTTAAATCTGAAGAGGAAGAAAACGATATTGTAAATATTGGTAGTTTTCCACCTTAGGAAAAAAATGGTTCCATGTGAATTTGAAGTAAACAGCAAATTGAATGACTGTGATGGTTTCTCATGAATTCGTACTGCTTCACTTGCTGCATGATCCTGACCCCACCTAAGTCAAAAGTAAAACTCCGGGAGCCTGAAAATGTAATTCTTGTCTCCTAGCTTTTCTACTGCTTTTTCCAGTGTTACCACTTAGCTGATTTAGAACAAAGAACAATCTAAAATTACATTCAGTTTTACATTCACTTAAAAGAGATGAGTGCAGAATTGAAACAGATGACCTGAGATTCTTTTTTTTTCTTCTCAGTCTCTCCAATTCTTCTTTAGAGATTTGGCACTTTGACACTTTTGGCTGAGGGAAGAAATGGTACTGAACAGATGGATTGGTCAAGTGTCTGAGCAGACTAAATCAGAAAAACAGAGAATCAAGAAAGAAATCCATCTCAGCTGGAAATAGTAAGTAGTTTTATTCCTCATGAATCTTTAGCTGTAGCTAAAGGTGTGTGTCACTTCTTGCCCTTCCAAAAAATAGTGGTCTTTGTTAAACCCTTCAAGCTTACTTTTTAAACTTTAATTAAATGGCTTTATGCTAAACCAAAAAAGAACTGTTGCTATCAAGAAAAGAGCGTATAAAATACATTTAACTGTTTGAGAAGCCATCCTACACAGCTTAAAAATCATTTGAACCTACTTTCAAATTGGTGTTTCCTGGTTACTTCATGATCATAATCTTTAAAACTTACTGATTATTACTGTCTGGTTCAGATTGACAGCAATTTTCCTTTGCCAAGAAAAATACCATAAAGCCACAGTTCTGAGGTTTGCGCTGGTGTTGGTATGCACCTGCACACTCTACAAATTGGATTTTTAATGATCTGAATTTTGCAAAAGTCATCAAAAAGAAATAAGTACAACAGCACTTGAACACTGGTCAATAGTTGCACAGAGCTGTCAGAGGGAAGTCCTCTACAGATCATTTAGTATGAAAGATACTGTGTTATACGTATTACTATTCATAATTACTGTGATTAGTGGAAAAATTTATTCCAAGAAGCCTGGATTCCTAAATCAAGGCAAGAGATGTTTCTTTGGACAAATTATCAGATTTCTGTATGAAAATGAGAGCTTGCACTTGGAAAAGGTAAAGGTTTCAATTTGGTTGGACAAATTAGATTTGCACCGATTGTGTGCATTTTAAGGTGTCATTTTGCTTATACAAGCTGCATTTTATTTTCTTGAGAATGAACCTTCATATATTCACTGCCCCGACAGTAACTTTTCCCACTTTCCAAAAAGGGAGAAAAGTCTGGATTACAGCAAAAAAAAAAAAAAAAAAAAA
>VZTZ01048398.1:124138-134726 GCA_013400955.1 Drymodes brunneopygia
GAAGAGAGATCTTTGGCTGATAATTCTACACCAGAAAGTTTCCTAATAATTTTTAACTGTATTTATTTAACTGAATCTAATAGTATTTAAAGATACTACTTTAATAAAACCTAATTTATTGAAATATTTACTTAAACATAGGAAAATTCCAGCTTGGGTCAAGAGGACTACTCCTTTGCTTTAAATTTAGTGCCTGTTTTGATGCCTCAGTGAATCAGGCCTGATTTATGGCAAATGCAATGCCTTTTTGGAAAAGGTATTGTATCTTTTGCCAAAATCTAAAGATTGCTAAGCAGTCTTAGGAGGTTGAACCAAGATGACTGCACTTCCTTACATATTTGATTATATTTGTATGATGTTATAGGTATTTTTCCCAAAATAAAAGAGGCAGCTGGATAGCCAAATTAGTAGAAAGCCCGGGGCAGCACATCTGCTCTTTCCCTCTGCTACTTAAGGTATAATGAACAGATGGAAATCTCAATTCCACCACTGACAGCCTTCATCTTGACTGTTAAAAGGCAAAGAAGTAATGAGCTTTCTGAAATGTCAAAAGGAGGTTGTAACAGGAATACTTAAAGTATTTCTGATAAATTACACTCCAAATATTTGTACTGTTTTATCATTTATGAAACACACCTCTCACTTTCCAAGTTCTTGATGGTGTTTTTAAGGCATTAAAGTATCTTATGTACCTGCAACACGAATTACACTTGAGAGAAAAGCAGCATATTGGAGGCTAGACTGAAGAAATGGAGAATGTAGAATTTTAAAAAAAAAGGAGCTTCCTGCTTTCAAAGCATCATTTAGACAGCATACTGTTTGACCTGAGGAACTGTAACTATTACAGTGGAATATTACAGAGTCACAGAATGGCTGAGGCTGGCAGGCACCTCTGGAGATCATTTTGCCACCCACCGGCTCAAGCAGGGTCAGCGAAAGCAGGCTGGTCAGGACCGCATCCTGACAGGTTTTGGACTCTCTGCAGGGACAGAGACTCCACAACTCCTCTGGGAAACCCGTGCCAATGATCAGCCACCCTGACAGCAAAATAGTTTCTTTCAACACTGAAATTTCTCTTACATTTAAGCAAAATAAAGTTTGTGTCTTATTTTCTCTTTTCCTGTCATTGAGCACCACTTATAAACAGCTTGGCTCAGTCTACTTTAAACCCTGTCTTCCAATATTTGTACACACCCACGAGCTGCTGCTTCAGTGGGATAGACAGCCTCAGCTCCCAGTCTCTCCTCACAAATGTAGATTTTTAAGGATCAAAAGTGAAGAATGCTACTCTGGATTAAAAAAATAATTAAAATTATAGCCAATGGATGTATACTATTGCTCAGCAACTATAACATCCAAAAAGGTTAATATAAATAAGGGCTGAACAAATAAGGGATTATCAAGTATGTATAGAGCAATCTCAGCTTTATATTTTTTCTAGTATAAATAGTGCTATAATGACCATTTCAGATGTCTGTAATTAAAGATTTAAAAATCAAACCAAATTGATTCTAACCTAAATGCCTCATTATGCAGAAGGCCAAACTAGTTTACAAATATATTTTCTGTCTTTATAAACTTGCAATACACTGAACATGGCTAAGAAAATGCTTAAATAACACAGAACTCCAAACATTCAATTGAGTTGACATGCTCATCACTCTGTGGAATGACTGAAAGAGCTTACAAAAGGTAGGTTTTGAATGGCAATGTGAAAGAAATGAAGAAAAGTTGCATTGCAGATGTAACAGGGGAAAGTGTTCCACATTAATGGAGAAAAAACCCACAACCTCTTACGCAAAATGTGAAAAAATAAAAGGTAGCAGAGCTGCATGACTAAAGCAGAGATGAGGTAGAGGTAGCAATAAAGCTGTGTAGAACCACAAAGAACAAAAACTATTTTTGCTTTAGTAAAGCCAATAAAGACATTTTCTCTAGAGGAAGTGCAAGCAAAGCGCATCAGAGGAGGAAGAGTCTGGCACCAACATTTGGACCACCTGGAAGGATACCCAGTTTGTATCACCAAGGCCAGAAAGTGCTGTAATCCACAAGGGAGATTATCCAAGACTATAAATGTTTTGGAATCTACTCCAATAAAACATAGACACAGAGAGCTATGCCCAGGGAAGGACATCAGATTCATCCTACACATCCTAGTGAGATGGAGAGCCCTGTTACTTCCTTGCAGAAGATGGATGAGCTCTGTTTGAGTAGCATTGCTGGTGCCATTTAATTTTCCAGTTCAGTGCTACTCAGCAGAAACTGTCAATTAAAATAGGTAACATTTCCAGTGCACATCACACGCAAAATACTCCAAACCAAATAATGCTATAAAAATGAATGTAAGCATGTGTTCAATCAAACTCTTTAGGTCCTGGGAATGGTGACCTGCCATTCCTCAGACAGCTTTCTTCCTTCTTTCTGCCCTTCCCTGAGCAGATATACAAAATAGTGAAAACCTGCATTACAGTTTCCATACCTTGCATGATTGTAGAAGTATCAGACACTCTCTAAAGATAAAAGCACCAGGCACTTTTGGGTCATGCAACAAGATTACTGTCCTGTATTAATAATTCCAATCAGCTCTGCAAGTGAAACTGCAACCCAAGCTAATAAATACACATTCAATCCACAGCACGTGGCCTCAGCAACCTAAAGGAGATCATTATCTTTCAGAAGAAAACAAAATTTAATAGAAGGTCAGGAGGGCTCCACAGGCTTTACATAGTTGCCTTTAAGAACATTTCTCCTAGACTTGTGATGGTTGGCCTAAAACTAGAGCACTTCCCACTCAATTATAGCACATTTTGCATCTTCCTTAGCACACACGGTTTTCTGACCAGTCACATCAACATTACAAAACCAAGCTGCGACTGCTTGATTGCTCTCTGATTTCATATGTGATGATTGATTTAGTTTATTCTGGGCCAGGAAAGGAGTTGTTCACACAGGAAAAAAAAAACCAAAACTTTCTTAGATCAATGACCACATAAAATCAGGTCAGAACTATATCATAAATTTTTAAACAAAAAATTGTCCAGAAGAAATTTGGTATTATGTAAAGGCAAGAAAGAAAACAAAACTGAGAGAACACATTCCTTAAGTAATCAAGTAATTACTGTTTTGAAAATATTAACCAGAATTTAAGGGAAAATCACATTTTATTACTACAAACTAAACACATTTTTCTACAAGTTTACCAATATGGTTTACAGAAGTCACAATGTTCAAAGCTCCACACAAAGAGTAAAGCTTCAAAGATTAACCAAAACTCTTTTAACAGCTCTTCAATACTCCAGAAGTTGCGACCACTATTAATATTTAAACGAAGTCAAGACTTCATGTATTAACTTCAAAATCATTCCTAATTGGATTTTTACTGGGGAAAAAATTGGAGGAATGTTTATGAACTTTGCCACAGAAGTGGAATACTCAAGCTCAATAAAATGGTGTATTTATAAGGGTAATGATTTTTCCAGAAGTCATCATAAAGAAGTAACAGTCACTGTTGCTTTCGTTGCAGAAACAGAAGCGTTCTGCAATTCTGAGAGAAAGGGAAAGTATGAACATTGTATTTTACATTGAAAAACTGGCAACACTTTCAGCTCACCTACACTGTATATATTATTACCGCCTGTGCTAGTGGCTACGGTTACATTTTATCATCACGAATTTAGCTTTCTTAAAAACTGCCTTTGAAGTAAGTTCAAACTTTTCAGTCCAAACTGTCTCATTGGTAAATTTATTTTCAAATATTTATTAACAATGACTGGAAAAAAGCTTAATTGGAGCCTAAATTGAGGTCCCAGAAGTGTTCTATTTTAACATTCTAAACAGGTGGTTAGAAGTTCGAAATGGTTCCTCCTCATTGTCTCCTCAAATATTCGAGATACTGAGGATTTTATCAGTGACCTCAAAAGAGCACTGTATAAAATTATAGCTCTTACAATCAGGGACTAAGTGAGAAAAGGCTGCATGCTCCTCAGAACTGTTTATAATCCTCTGCTAAGCCAAATAGTACCTATCCTTTTCACACAATTATTTACACCTTCCCCAGGTAACATCAGATGTGTACCAAATGGTCTCCCAATATCTGTCACAGAGGGAGGAAGAAATTCATATTTAAGATATTATTTTGCATTATAGAGGCAGCACACAAATGAGATGCACTTTTTCTCTGATTTTATTTCAGGGTGTTTAGAGCATAAAACTACACCTAAACCAGAATCCTTGGATGAGGCTGTGGCATATTGACTTTGCAGAATATACGTGCATTTCAGATTAGCTGGCTCAGATACCACCTATGGTGGACTGCAAAAGTAGGATGTACCAAACAGTTTAAAAGTTTAAAATTTTTTATGGTTTTTCTAAATTCTATTACTAACTGTATTATTTGCTTTTTGCATATAAGTCACTTATGTCTTGGATTTATCAACATTAATTCAACAAAAAATCTTTGTATCTATTTTAGCGGACTTGTTAAATTGCTTTTTTGGAGATGAACTGTTGGAATTCTCATTGGATTCAATCCCCATTGAAGATACACTGAAACTAGACCCAGGTCACACCTTTTTTAGAAGAATTGGAGGGAATAATGAAGGAAAGTTTTATACTATTCCAGATGCTCTTTTTGGTGTTTGACACAAAAATTTTCTGTTGATTGTCATTACTGGTAAATTCTATGACTTCTATGACCCAAAGTCATTAACACATATACCTATTCCAGTGATTCTGGAGAACTGAATTGGTTTAATAGGTATGTTCAGGTTATCTTGTCTAAAAATATATATTTTAGTTACTTCAGTAAGCTTAAATCCCTTGATGATGTACTGATGAGAGAGCCATCTGCCTTTTAAGATTAGTTAATATTCCTTTCCATTAGCCAATATTCTGACTTTTGGTCTTTGTTGTCTAGTGAATATTGAAATGTTCACATCCACAGTTAGAATTGCTTGCTCTACTTGAGTACACATTATTTGAGTGTATTATACAGAGAACAGTGTAGCACCTACTGAGAGGAGTTTAAGAATGCCAGTTAATGCAACTTTACTGTTTTCTAGGGTTACTGATTCACAAAACTTTGCAGTTGGATTCTCCAGCTTCCTAAGACCACCCTGGATCCCAAAAAGCCCAGAACCTTAAATTGCAGAAGATATCAAAGAACTTTGCTTGCAGACATGAATCATCCTGTCACTTCATGCCAGCCAGAAACTTCACTTCTAAGTAACGAAAGGGTATTTAATAGGTTTTGGAGAAAAAATAAGTGCATGTGGGAAAAATATGGCAAAGTTTTCTACTCCTGTGCAATGTCTACACTATGCAATGAAGTGCATAAGAAAGAAAATCAGGGTTTTTTTTTTTTTCTTTCTGTAATGCTTTCTTGAGAATAAACATGCTCAGCTTGAGCTTCCTTAGCATGGCAATTATTATTACATGTCATAAAGCAGAGCTTTTGATTTGTCTGTGCATTTCCTATGACTGCGAGTTTTCTGAAAGAGGTCTGATAATGTATTTATAGTAATAGATTACATGGTCTAAAAAAGTGTAAAAGGTTAACTGTGCTTATTCTGTGTTAATACTATTATCAATTTCTTTCAACAACCTGGCTGAAAGCTATTTTCCCTCTCACCTAATACATATGATTCTTTTAAAGGCCATGGTCAGGTGATGCCAAGCACAGAACAACCACAAAACCCTGTGTGATTCAACCCTCTCCAAATACTTTGAGGAAGCAGAAGGAAGATATTACAACCTTTTTTCTTCCAGTCATTCAAAAGCAAATACACAAATGTACAATCATGCTTCTGGGAAGAAATACTTACATGGGGAGAAGTCTTGTAAAGAAGTGTGAGTTAATAGATTGAATAATGCTTCTAGCTTGTTCAGTATCAGACAAATATCTAAATGTGCATGTTCACATTCATTGTGGCATCTGAGGTGGCTCCCAAAATCCATCCCTCACTTGCTAGCTGTAGTTCAGTGGATGCATACAATCCATAACATACTGAATATAATCAGAATTATGCTATCAAATGATGTTTCTCTAAGGTAAACTGCCATGTTAAACTGTCAAAGAATCTCATCTGGGTCCCCTTAATGAAAAATCTCTTGCTGATAATTTTTCTTGTTACACAAGATAGCTTAGAGCATGGCATCTGTATTTCTCCTTGGTCCTAAGTCTCCACATTCCACCTTTGTGAGGTAAAGACAGAGTTAGACTTCGGTTTCAACAATGTTTTTATTTGCTGGTAGGCTTTAGTAGCTAAAAATATAAATAGGGTTAGAATGATTACATCATAAGATTTGTTCATACTGGCAAGATCATCTGTATATTAAAATAAAAAAAGGGATAGAAAGTAAATAGCAAACGTCTCTACTCACTGCCAGTAGACAAAAAACAAAAACTATTTTCTAATTCTGTATCATATTGAACCATGTGCTCAAGCAATGCAAAAGGTAATGAAAAAAACATTGCTTCCACTTCAAGAAGCTACGAAAGACAGGCTGACAAAAAAGAAGAGTGGCACAAAGGAGAGTAAGTGTTACACTTTGAAACTGCTGATTTTCTTAATTGTACATTCCACTGCAACATTCCGTTTAATAGATTAAAAGGGTAAGCTACTACACTAGCAAACACCAGGAAATACTGAATGTTCATCTATCCTACAATTAGAGTACCTTGTATTTTCATAATTTATTTTTGTGAGCTGCAATAATCAACAAAAATTAAAATTTATGTGATTCATAATTATGAAATTGATGAATTGTAAAACATATTTTCCCCAAGCTTCCGGAGAGCTGCCATCTGACCCTAATTACTTAATGAAAGGATGACCAGCTGAACACGGAGAATGCTGTCAGTAGGGAATTGCACCACTACTGAACATCCCCCTTCAGGGTTCTGGAGGAAACTCCTCCAGAATTCAGGAAAATGTTTTCTTACACAGAAACCCAGCCAATTTCCTTCTGTTTTCATTTATCTCAGGACTCTGACAGGCAACGATAAACTGAACTCGGCCAAAAATTAGGATCAGATGGTGAACTGAGATTAGTTCTGTAAACTTGTCACAATTTCACACAGCAGAAAAAAGTCTCTCCCCATTTTACATCTCTCCCCTATACGATTTAGGAAGTTAGATCATCTGGACCAAGACATTAGCTTCTGTAGTCAGGTGATACTTTTTTGTTGTTGTTGAATTTATTCCGTTTCTCACTCAAATGCTCACAGGACATTGACACAGGGATGGATTTTTGGTCAGGAAACACATGTCCATTACACTGTTTCCCTCCCCCACTTCCCTCAAAAAAGGCAGGAAAGATGTACAATAACTGTAACTGTCTGCAAAGTCTCTTCCCTAGAGATGGGAGTAATGAGCTCTTGGAAATGTTTAAAGTCTACTAAATAAGAAAAGCATCTAGCAATGATCTGGTAAAACAGTTTTAAAGCCATGAGAATCCACTCAATATCTCCAGCACTATTATTTTTGACTGAAAAACTAGGACTACAGCCAATTTTATACTTCTGGAATTATTGTTGTTTTATAAATTCATACATATTTACCCACAAATGTATCTTTTAAAATGTCTACATTTCCTGGCATTCCATGCAGACAACTAGGGCTTTAAATCTTCACAAAATTCAGCTAAATAATCAAGTCCCCACCCATCTCTAAATATTTGAAGTATAGATGTGTCCAAAATGCTTTCAGTTCCTTTCTTTGTTTGAGTCATTAAAAAAAAAAAAGGCATGTTAAGTTTTTGCAAATTCATAAATATTATAGAATTTCTGGGATAACAACTCACAAGAGTGATAAGAGACTGTCTCTAGGGATTCCTCCATGAACCTCCAGGTTGGAGGCATGGTAGTGCTGTGAAAATATTTTAAGCATTTTAAATACAGTGAAGGAAACTCAGCCTATGCAGTCTGAGTTGTACAATGGCTACAATGCACAAGGTACTGCGCAGCATAAAGACGGATAATCCCCCACAGAGAAACACTACAAATAACAGCCATGGATATCGATTTGGCAACTTCCAGATGTTTCTTACCCTTCAATCACCAACAAAGGCTAGAAGCATCACAACATCACCTTGCACTAGCCCCATGCCCACAGGTGGGCTCTTAGATGCAGCACTCAGCAGCTAAACTTTTCCAAGGCTTGGCTTGATTCTCCAGCAAAAATTCTCAAACACTTCTGAAGTCATGTGCAATAATGCCATGACCTGGGCTCCAAAGGAATCTCTTCCCTGTGATGATGAGTGACACTGTGGCCTTCACTCTCTCCTACAAAAATCCCCTCATCAGCTCTCAACTTTCATATCTACTCCAAAAAAATCTCTATTGCCCTTTCAGTAGCTCCAAAGTACTTTAAAGAAGGACTTTCTTAATAGACCAAGGTGGTTTTAGATGCTGGAATCTCACATTTTTCCTGATCTTCTTGCAGTGTTTGCTTGGTAGAATTTAAACACAGATCTAGTTAGTTTTGCTGTACAGGACAGCCTTTTCTTTATGCCAAGAGACAAACAACTTGTTCTCCTAGAAGTACAGGGTATGCCCTAAGCAGAGATATATGGAACATACCAGATCTCCAAAAAAGCCAGTTTTTCAAACTGCGGAACCACAAACAAATAATGGAAACCATCTTTAATTCACCATTGAGGTGTCCTCAGCAAATTGTACAATCCAAAGTGAAAAATACATACTTCTTTCAACAGAGCCAAAACTCACAGAAAATAGAATAGTTCCAGTTGAAAGGGACCTATAGGAATCATCTATTCTAGCAAATCACTTCTATGAACACCTCAGGGCTGACCATAAGTCAACGTTTATTATTAAGGTCATTGCCCAAAAGCCTCTTAAACACTGACATAATGTGCTTCTCTTTCATCCAAGAGGTGGCTAGGAAATACAAAAAAGCTTGGTGCATAAGTAAGGCTGTGCAAAATTTAATGTTTATCTGGATCCCTCTAAATAGATTAGCTCTGCATGCCACTACTTGACCAGAGCAGATCTAACTGGAAGAGACTGAGCAAGCTGGGAAAAAGAGGGGTGCATCGCCAGCATTGAGACCAGATGGTTGTTACATGGAAAACAGGTGTAATCCATCACTGGCAAGAAACAGATCCACAGGCAAAAAAGGAAAAAAGGCATGTGGAGCAAACCTGACTTTCTCAAATAAATTCCCATCTATTTACAGTAAAACTCACTCATAATGACAATATGCTTTTGACTGTAATTTTACATTGCAGGATTAATCAAATAATATGTATCATCTACAAAAATAGTCCCCAAGTTTTCACTTTTTTGTTGTTGTTTAGTAATAGGGTATGTGACTACAAATATTTTGAAAGTCTATATGACAGATTTGGACTTATACCAACAAAATTACTAGTAGTATAGGAGCAGTCCTCAGGACAGTAGGATACGTGGCGAAAGTTCTGTCTGTATTCACCACACAGCCTTTTTTTGGATATTTTGCAGATTTTAAATCACAAACAGATGTTTGTGGAAAGAAACTGTCTCCTCTTTCTTACATACAATGTATTAATCACTCTAAAATAAGACTATAAACATAGTATCTTGCTGAGTCCTTTGTACTTAGCAATGTTACTAAATACTTAATTTACATCCCATTTGGGACAAAGCTTAAGCTTAAAGCTTAGATTTTGAGATGCTTCAGTGATCTACAAAAACAGTTATCAAAACTATTTAAATATTTCTTATTTTTAGTGGGGACAGTGATAGCAAGGAAGTATTAATGAAGCTGAAAAGCAGCAGTTGTTGCTTATCAGCAGTTTATCCCTTAATAAGGGATGGATGGGAACTGTGGTGTCCTATGACAGAACCAGACAAGGAACCAAGGATGTGGGACATACAAGAGCCTGCCAGAGCATGACAGAGACAACAGAAGTTAGGAGATCAAGAAACAAAGTAATTAAATAACCAAACCAATATATTTAGAAAACTTGACTACAAATGAACAACCCAGGAGGATATAAAAGAGAAAAGGGCTGTGACATAGAAGGATTAGAGATAATTATAGGTGGGAACAAAAATGGCTGGGAACACAGGTAGGATTAGAATTGAACAAACTTATCCAGAGAGAAGTGAACAATAAAGGAGGAAGCAGAGCTGGAATTTAAAAAAGCCAATCAGGAAGAAAAGGCAACAGGATGAGATACTACTGGTAGAAGGCAACTATAGGAGGTAAGCAAAACCAGAAACATAAAAGACAAAAAATGTGGAACGAGTGAGTCAATGAAGAGTTGCAGATTATTATTACTACATGCAAGCAGGCTTTTCAGAACCCTGATGTCTGTTTTCCACACTAACTGAAAGCTCAGGGACTGCTCAGACTGCACCATATTTTGTGCTAACCAGCTGCAGTAGATGCTTTGCTGCAGACAGCACAAGGATTCATTTTCTCATTTACCACTCAGGTAGGGCTCTTGCAAAAACATGCAAGTAACATCACACCAGACAAGGTTATTGCCTTTAAAAGCTTCTATTCCTGCCCCACCAAGGAAGGAAAAAAATCAAGCTGACCACAAATAATTGACATTCAAAACCTAACTAAGGTCTATTAGG
>VZTZ01048398.1:134777-196925 GCA_013400955.1 Drymodes brunneopygia
AAAGTCATTCTGACATCAGCTGGTCTATCAGGACTGCTTGAATCCACAAAATCTGGCAAATTACTTTTTTACTCTGGTTTTGGGGTTTTTTTTCAATGCCTTCATTATTCTTAATCCACAGTGTCGGAGTTTGGATCTTGTTTTTTTTTTTGGGAGGCTTTCTTTCTTTTTCTTTATCTTCAGGAATTTTTCTCCCATGAGCTGTTAATCACTGAGTACTTAAGAGAACAAAAGCACATGGCCAAAGCCTTTCTCCTCAACAGGGCGGAGGGTGGAGGGCAGGGGGCGGGGGGCCGGAGATCTCTCTAGTGGGAGCAGGGAAAACGCGAGATTTTGGGGACTGAAAAAAAGGGGCAGGGGCGGGGAAGGGTTTGGCTCTCTCTTTTGCCGGAGACCCTCGGAATTGCACGGGTGAAGCTGCGCTCTTCTGAACCCACGGCCACTGAGAAACCAGCAAGGAGCTGCCGGTCTTTCTGCTGTGAGTTTTCCTCCACCCAAACGGGAGTTGCCATCAGCCCGTCTCTCCCCCGCTCCTCCGGTGCCGCTCCGAAGGTTTTGTTACATAGTAACACTGCTCCCCCTGCACGCCGGGACCTCCTGCTGCCCAGCTCGCTGTGTCTGAGGATCCTGCTGGCACGGACAGCTGCTGACCCCCGCCCCTGAGGGTTTGTGGAACTCCCCCACCTCTCTCCACGCCGGCAGCCGCCATTGCCCTGTGCTACCTGGGCTCACGCCAGAGCGCCCCCTGCAGCCGCGGGGGAACCATCGCATCCGGAGCGCCCCCTGCAGGCTGTGACTGGAACTGCACCAAAAGGAAAAGGTGCCCGAGGCCAGGCAGGCTGCCACTGGGTTTCTGCTTGTTTGTTGGTTAATGCCATAGTTGTTATTATTTGTTAGCTTTATTTTAGATATTAGTAAAGAACTGTTATTCCTATTCCCATATCTTTGCCTGAGAGCCTCTTGATTTTAAATTTATAATAATTCAGAGGGAGAGGGGTTGCAGTTTTTCCATTCCAAGGAAGGCTCCTGCCTTCCCTAGCAGACACCTGTCTTTTAAACCAAGACACACAGCATCACTGGTATAGAAGTTGCAGTACTTTAGTGGTGGTGTAGTTCCCTCACTCATCATGGTCCTTGCAGCCAGGAACCTCAGTTTAGAGCAGAAAAGATATAACCCACTATTAGTCTCGGAGCACATGGAAGAGGAAGGCATAGTAAAAGAAGATGCCAGATTTTTCCCAGCAGAGGACCATCTCTTATTACCTCCTCTTTCTGAGGATACAGCAGTCATGCCTGTTTAAAGAGTTTCAAGATGACACCTCTGAGCAGCAGAACACTGGATTTTATTGCCCAATAACTAAATAAGAAACAGCAAACATTAACCTTATGAAAAATGAAGAAACTCACTGTCCTGTAAATGTGATATTTAAGCAAAGTCTTCAACCACAGGCACCATCTGAATCCCAGTGTCAGGTGCTGCAAGTGAAGAGTGTCCCTAGCACAGATGGTAGTTAAGTCTATAACTACTATAAACTGCACAACATTTCACTATGACAAAAGCAATCTAAGCCAGATCTATTATGGTACCATCAGTGCTGCTTAGAACTTTAAAATTAGCTCACAGCACACTCCTGCCTTATGACTGACAGGTGAGTAGCACACTTGAATTTGTTTTCCTGCATCCTACTTCTGCCAAAAGTTAGTCCCTTCTATTTTAAAAGCATTATACTACCAAAAGTGTTCTTTTCTAATGAAAATAACTACAATCAAAATGGAACTGCTTTCCATTCTAGCCCTTCTTATTTAAAGGAGATATTTACTATTGTTTGTACTCTACATCCACATTTGACTTCTTAAACTGAACACAGGAGTGGAGTTTGACGGCTTTTTTAAAAAACACTTTTTTTCTTTGTGAAGAAGCAGAAGTTAGCCTTGGCCATTTCTCTTAGAATGATTCAATTGCTTCAAAGTCACTTCTGTAACCCAAAATGAAAAAAAATGAAAAAAATTTTACAAACCCTCAACATCCTGGGTAGTTATTTAACATTCATTTTTCACTTCTACATTTTACCTTATAGAACTGAGCATTTGTTTAAAAGTCTCTTCAAACTCTGATTTCATATTTATCACTTTGAATAGGTTATGTCATTGTAATTCTTACATACCTGAAACCCCACTAAAACATATACATGCAAAACAATCATTTCAAATACTCAGGCACAGAGTATTGCTTAAAACCTCCATCAGCAATATCACTGTGTTTATTAGCCAGAAAAGTTACTTAGGTGGATTTTCCCATTTTTTCCAGTCACAGAAAGATTTCTAACACAGAAAGAAGGCAAGGTGACAAAAATGAGATGGAATTTGAAAACTGTGGCAGTATTTACTCAAGTTGAAACTAGTTTAGTGGTTTCCTTTGGAGCACAGACTGAGTTCTTCATCAAAAATCTATTTTGTCCCACATTCTGTTAAGTAGTTCTTTGACATTACCTCTGCTCTGTAAGCCAAAACTGCTGCCAACAAGCCTCAACTGAGAAAACACTATGGCTCTGTTGACCTCTTCAACTGTTTATATTCATATTAGCTCCTTGCTCTTTACCATCTGACCTCCTGCTCCCAAACACAGAGCAAAAAAATTTGGTTTAGCACCTTATTCTGTCATGCATACTTGGGAGTTGTAGGAAACAGCCATTTCTTTGTCTTCTGCTCTAAAGTTTTCTCCATAACATGGTTTTATAGCAATAGCTGCAGTTACAAATTATCAGAATTATGGAGTTTCTAATACAACCAAAACCGAGAGAAGCAGAACAATGGCTACTAGACATCATCAAAGCAGCCCCGTCTGTAGAGCTCAAAGGAGTGAAGGCATCTGGGACAAAAGCACAGCAGTTCCAGCTCTTATGTCCAGAGACCAATGCTTAGGAGCTGTCTGCCCAGATGGAGGTGTCTGTTAATGCAATTGAGCAACACAGCTGCAAGAGGCTGAGTAATTAAAGTAGAAAGCTGGTTGAAAATTCACAGTGGTTCCTATACACCACAATCTCCTCATTGATTCTGGATTTTCTGCCAATAAATCACTGAAGTGTCTCTAGGCTATGGGCCTGCAGTGTTTGAAGATGGTGCTGTGATTAAGTGAGGATGTGCAGCTGAATTTGACATCAGGATCAAACCCAGTACTCCTCACGTGCATTATTTCAAAAATGGCCACCGTGCATTTTAGCTAAGAGCTACAGATGAGCAGCTGGTTCCCATTTTGAAATCTGATTTGGAAAATATACAAAACCAGCTGCACTCAGTTCTCTTATCCTGAAAACATCATTCTTTAAAAATATTTTCCATATATAATTTACAGCTTCTATACTTTTCTGGCAAAGAAAAGAAAACAAGTCCTTAGACTGTGTAGTCTGGCTTAAACTGAAAAATCACTTCTTTTATACAAATTTAGAATAATTAACAAATTTAACAAAGCATTTCATTGTACCTGCTATGGCATTATTAAATCAGTTAGTATAAATGTGAAGGATGAATTATTTAACTGTTTTTTCAGTATAAATTCAATAGAATAAGTGTTGTCCCACAGCTGAAGAAATGTAATATTCCAGAAGTCAAACATGTGCTCACATTATAATTAATTTTTCAGAAGAGAAAACTGTAATCAGAGATTTTAATAAAAACTTGATACTGTAAAAAGATCTCTTAATGTTTGGATCATGATATCCTGACAGAGAAATGGACTCCATAGGTTTTCAGATGACTCCAGGGTTGCGAAATGCAAAACCTCTAACAAGACAGGCTTTCTATTCTGCAGCAACTGAAAAAGGCTAAATAAATAAATAAATAAACACATTCATTTTAATGGCGGAGAACCAAAGGATATGTAAGCAAGTGGACTTAAATATTATTGCTAAATTAGGAGATTCTCATCGTTGGTTAAAGCACATGAGATATAAGATTACTGTGAGAATTGTAGGATTTCAGAGAATTGCACAAGTGTTTTCTGTTCTTTCATATTAGACCACAAACACAGAGGACATGTAGGCAAAAAATAAGCTGACTAAACATTTTCAAAGCGTGTACAGAACTTGAAATTAACACAAATTAATTTCTTTATGGCAGCTTATGGCTTATTAAAAGAACACTGTTTTTTTCCTGTATTTTTTTCTCAATATGCTTTAAGATTTGAAGACTCATATATTTATTAGTAATTATCACAACAATGTTTTATCTAACAGAAACAAATAAGTGTGCTCCTGTTCATATGTTCTGTTAAAGGAAAAATAACTCCTGTACATGTTTTCTGGATCAGAGCTCTATCCCAAGAAAGAGCAAAGATCACAAACATCTATTCCATCAAGGTCTTTTAAAATAGGGAGAGAGAAAAGAGAAAAGGAATAAAGGAAGTTACTTATAGCAGTAGAAATTGATCACAAAGCAATTATAATCAAAATATATTTATACATCCTTTAACTAAGTATTTCAGAAATAATATCTTCTATGGTTCTGTGATTCTAGAAAGAAGGTTTGACTTTTTCTAGCAGTATTTAACTCAATTTTTATTAAGTTTTGCATAGTTCATTTTGCACAATCCCTGTCAGCAATCTCTTTCCTGTAGCCATTTAGGCTTACTACAAATCAGCAAGTACATGCATAATTAACTTAGAAGATAAAATCCACCAAATTCTGAAATGTAGTACACCAATTATTCTCTCACTGTTTCAAAAGTATAATGTTTGAAATGGACAGCTTTCTGGTCTTGTACAAAGTTAGATCCCATTTTTAAAAGGGGTAATATCAAAGTGACGTGATGCCAAAGATAAAACAGTAAAGACTTTTCTTCTGTAGGAGCCAGTGCAGGGAGAGCAGTAGAAATTCTTTCCACCACATTATTAGGAGGATCTATAAAAGTAAGGGATTAAGAAAAAAGGGATCTTCAAATCAGTGAAACCCCAGTCTATTTTTCAAAATGTGTTCCGTTTTTTCTCTCATATACCTCCCCAGTTATATAAAGATGACCTACCAGATCACTATTAACTGTTTCTGGGGATACAATCAGCATCCTTTGGAACTCCAAAAATCTAGTTATTAAAATAAATTCACTTACAGAATTGCAAAGAACGTTTATGATTTTGCAATTAAACAAACACATTAGCTACATAGATAACATGATTTATTCAGAAGCTGTTAGAACTGGCAGCACTGTTGAGTGTCTGTGAAGTGTCAGTTAACTGCACTTACATATGGTAGTGGGCTTGAAGTGTCATATTACATTTTTCAGCCACGGGTAATATTTTTTACAGTGGTTTATAAACACCAGTGATTGCTAATGCAAAAATAAGATGTGCATCTGGAATTTCCAAAAAGGGTAAAAAATTCTGCGGACACCAAATACTGTCTCCTTACCTCTAGATTAGAAAAAAACAACAATGAATCAGTGGAATGAATCAATTGTATGATCTTGCAATTAAGAGCATCAGTCTTTAGCTCCCTTCAATTAAGCAAGCTCTCAGTTTGCTTTATTGGCATGAAATTGGTGTAGAGAGACTGCAGGGACAGAAGGAGAGAGGCAGTTCCCAGCATTCAACTACTAATGTACACAACTCCAGAATGCAGTTCTGGCATCTTTTCGGATCCCAGTCTCAAAACTCTGGCAAAGAGTTCACATGCACAGCTGAAAGACTAACATGCCCATAACCTCAGTATACAGTTTACTAGTCAGCATTTAAATACACAGTCAAACACCAAGAGAGAAGTATCCTGATTTTCAGAAATGCTGTTTGTTCACACTTGAGTAAACTATATGGCTATGCAAGGACATATGGAGTACTACTAGGATTGTAGGATGGCCAGGGAAGCCATTGAAGTTTCCACTGCAATTTTCCTGGGAAGACTGCAAAAAAAGTTGTTGAGTCTAGCAAGTGCCCTGTCTTGCAACAATCTCAAGGACAATGGATAATTAAATTCTGGGCATATTCTCCTTTGTCTAATCTGGCACTATAGCTCTTTGGCTAATGTCACTGTCAATTTTGAATACAGTGATGACAACACTTAGAATAAAAAAAAAAGATACTTGGGTATGAAAAGATCTGAACTTCAGTTCTAGGATATCCACTGAAGATACATGGCAATGTATCTATTCTCTCATGCTGGATTTCATTTTAAAAGGGTACAACTACAATGAAAAACGGTATAAAAATACAGTTATACAGCAATTTGCAAGTACCTGATATACAAAACAGTAAGCCATGATGGTTTATTGCTAAATCAGCTAGTGGCAAAACAAGTTAGTAACAACCAAATGATGAATAGGTTATGTCAGTGATATTTATGAATGGCTTATTATTTGTAGGCAACCAGGCAGCAGAGGAACCCATGGGCATGGGCTGATCCACTGCCACGGATCAGGAATCTCAGCAGCAGCAGTTTGGGCAGAATACTCTGAATAAAGCACAACAGTGTTGCTCTCTGGTAGAGGTAAAGGACCAAAGAGAGACTAAACACTGAGGTACTCAAATCCAATTAGCCAGACCATCAGTCAGACCATCAGAAAGTTTTCCTGAGAGTTGAAGTATGTGTAGAAATACTTCTTGACTTCTAGTGGGAAAGAGATAGAGCTGGGATAAGAGGGATAGATAAGTTACTGCATTCTGATGTGAACTGAAGCCAAAATTTTGGTATTTTACTTTATTAGAGTTTCCCAAGGGGAAAAAAAAAAGAAAAAGGGAAAAAAAAAAAGAAACTGCTGCTTCTGACAGCCTGGAAAACTACTGTACTTCTGTAACAACAATATAAACCTTGTTAAAATATTACACTCACACAAATTATTCAAATAAATCAGCATTCACTCCATTTACAATACAGTGCACCAGCTAACTTCTGTTGGGAATGCTGCCCACCATTTGCTGGAGCTATAAAAGATGAAGGAAAATAACTGAGATTACCCAGGCCTTTTCCATTTGAAAAATCCCTTTCTAAAATAATTTGGAGAAGAAAAACCTAGGAACAGCATGTTCTTCACTTGTTGAGTTTGAAGGGCTGCAGCAAGTCTGGGACATAATTGAGCATTATTAGAACATGAATACATCCAATTTGAGTTCCAGAATAATTTTTGCTACAAAAGGCATATTAAAAATACTAAAATCTTCCCCCACTTTCTCTATGTTATCTCCAAACCCAAAACAATAGCCTTCCTTCTCAGTAAAATGTTAGAGGATTTTGTTACTTTCTGTTTTCTTTAAAGGAAGAATGAGGTTTTATTTCTTCAAGGCTCCTCTGCTGATCATTGCTAAGAATTTCTCTAAGGTCGTGCATCACAAACAATAATGGGTCTCTGCAAATAAACTTGATGTGATTAGATTCTGTCTATCCTGCTATGATTTTGCTTCACTGACAGACTCACTTTTCCTTATACTGCTTACTGGGTCCAAAAAGTCTGTAGAGCATATATTTGTAGCATTTCCAGCAGTCAGACATAATTTAACCACCAAATGAACCAACAGGAAAGGGAGGAAGAAGGATACAAGGCACTAAATAACAAAACTAAATCAACCAACCAACCAACCAACCAAAATAAAAGGACAATTCTAAGCAGGGTACCCCACTAAGCACCACAGCCTGGGGAAGGTTCAGGGCTCCTTAACAACCTTCCTAGAGATAGCATCATCTGTTGACAATTTAAATGTCGCAAGCGATATCAGTTACAAGTCATCATGGTTAATTACAAAATTTGAAGATTTTCCTCAGGCAAACCATCACAGTTGCTTGAACTAAGATACCAAAATAAACCCTGATTATGAAACTGTTTGAGTTTTTCTCTTTCACAGCACCATCCATTATCCAAAGAAACAGTTCCTCAGCTAAAACCACAATGTGGGTTTTTTTTTAGTCCAAGAGCCTTTTTTAATAGTCAGGCAAGCTAAGGAGCCTTCTGAATGCTCTTATCCTGTCAGTATAAAAAAGTCCACCTGGGAGTCTAGGTGGGCAAGGAAGCCTGGATCCAGGTAGTTTCAGGAAGAATGCAAACAGATCAATGACTGGAAATGTATGTCAGATGTAAGCACAGGAAGGAACTGAGGGTGGATTCAAAGAGCAATTGCAGCCGTAGTCAAGGCAGTCTACAGGCAAGTGCTGAAGGACCCACCTTTCTCCTTTCCTGCTGTCCACAGGGATCTTCATCAGGAAGTTAATGTTCATTTAATGGTAGAAGGAGAAGGTAGTCATAGACTTGAAAAATTGCTTCAAAGGGCCTAAGTCCCACTGAGGGAAAAAATCTCTATACAGAAAGATCTTCACTAAGTCTGCCATTGGAGGGAGTTGTTGCAGCAGCAGTTCTTCCTGCACACTTTCTGACAGGCACTTTAACTTGATCAATGTGGGAATACACAGGCATGATATAAGTCTTGGTCTGGCACCACTACAGTGCAAAAGAGAACAGAGGCACCAACACTCTCACAACCTGTGCTTAGACATACTGTCAGAATGACTATGGGGTCCAACCACTCCCTTAATGATGCACAGCTATGTGCACCTTTTAAGTTGACTTCTTGCCAGTACATTCTCTTGCCAAAAGTAAGGGCTGTATGTATTAATTAGTTTTGGCACAAATTGAACTACATTCTAATGTAATCTACTAAACAAAAACAGCTATTAAAATATTTTTCTACTTTGAGAACAACTGTAAAAGCGATATATCCACAAAATCAAAGTTAGCTATACCATATTTACCATAAAACACTGTTTTAAAATAGTACATGAAGTGAAATTAAATACTGCTACCATCTGTGAATAATGTAATCAGGCAAATGAGGAATAATGACTACATCATCGTAATTTAGGATGGAATATATGGAATTACAATTGTCAGCAGCTTGGTTTATAGCTCACAAACTTGAGAAAAGCACAGCATATAAAGAGAGCAGGGAAGGATTTAATCAAAATACGATTACAGAAGAAAACTTAAATGACACATGGGATTACTTTTCAAGGGTCCACCACTATTATTTCTGTCTTAAATGTTACTGAAAACTTACCATCAAAAAAACACAGAAAGATAATTTCAGTGATACAGGGCTGCTCATACACATCACCAATCCACCGGGTTTAACTCATAACAGAGTAATAATTCCATCCAATTCTTTGGGGCTGTGGTAGGTAGGCAAGGAAATAATCTGTGGAAATTCCACCAGATTCTTTCCATTTTCTTTTTCCTATCTGTTCATAGGCCAGAGGTGCAAGTCAGTATTTTCCCTGCCCAGTACAATGACTTCCATTGGGGATGATCTGCAGCAGGAAGCAAGCTGATAGGATGCTGTTCTTCGCTACTCTGACACTCTTTTGAAGGGTTCAGAGTGGAGTTATCTTTACCAGATCTGTGAAAATGAAATATCCTTTGAAATATGGAAAAAAATTTCCACACTCTTAAAATCTACTTCTGGCCTTAAACAAGGAAATTCAAATCCCTGTTATTGAAAATATGCTTTTTTCCCTCTCCTTTCGTTTCTTGTTCCATCTCCATTCTACATATTTTCCCTTCAAGTATTTCCATAATCCTTTCACTGTTGTACATGAATACTTCTTGGCCACTGATATATTTCTCTTTGCATCATCACAGTCAAACAGAAGAAACAGAAACTGGGATAAAAACAGTGTTATTTTCTCTGGTTACTCAGGAAGCTTTGGTGGATCAATCCCAGCTACCAAAGTGTTGTTTAGCAATCCTTCCTCTCAAAGTCTCCTCTGTAAACATAGATATTTAAGAACAACTTGTCATTTGGAAAAATTTACTTGTCTGTATAAAATGTTTTATGACCCGTTTCTCCACAGGGCAGAAACTTAACAAACGTTTCTGAATTCCAGTTGTTATTATGTTCTTCACTGATGAAGACAACTGTCCATTTTTATCTCCTGCTATAAAATATCCCTTCCACTTAGAATATTCCTGTTCCTCTAAATTACTGCACTGACACAAAAGCAAGAACCACCTGGTAATACCCAGAGAAATTACAGTATCTGCCCTCAGAGAGGGTAGCTGCTGGCACTGGTAACAAATAAATAAACAGATAAATATATACATATGTAAATAAATAAAAGCTGTTCAATGGATTTATGCCACCAGAAATCCAGATACTTTCCATATGTTTCTGCCTTTCCTCATCTGGGAAAAATCATAATGTACTAGTTCCATTCTGCCATGATAGCACACTGGATACTGTACCAAAATCTTTTAGTAATGTATAGTTTAAGTTTTGGGTTTGTTGATTTGGTTTGGGTTTTCTTTTCTTTTAATCCTGACTCTTTCATAAGTAGTTTTGTTTCATAAGAACTTTTTAGGGGTGAATATCAGCGGACACTGAGAAGAGGAAGGTATTGCAGTTAATGAAATGATACCTTTTTATAAAGCATTTTCTTTAATATCATTCCATTCACAGTATAAAGGTGACATTTCAACATGAAACTGCACCAGCTTATAAAAATCTAGACTTTCAGAATTTAACAATCAATCAAGATGACATCTAGGAAAATTCCCTGGAAGCCAATAAAAAGCCTGTACAAAGTGCACCACCCTGTACTGCTGCCCACTCCTTCTCGCTCCCAGGCAATGCTGCTAAAACCTGGCTCTCACTTCTGTTAGCATTTGGCCTCTCTGGAAAATTATGAAGGTGAAAAAGATCTAAAATAGGTAATTCACATAGCTTTCCAACTTGAAAATATCTGTCATCACCCTGTCTTTAATTTAGACTGATTAAAAATACATGAGAGCCTTTGTGCTTTAGAATGTTCATGATTATGTATGTCTTGGAGACATACTGAAAACACCACGACAACAGATTTCACCAGAATTTATCCCATTCCCGGAACTGATTAGGCAGTGCTAAATAAGAAAGCTTCTTTTGGAGCACCATGGTAATAACTAACAATAAATATGACTAACATAAAATTTAACAGACCAAACACGCATTTAAGATTAGCAAAGCAAGTACTCGCTCAGTGAAACAGCCAGCAGAAGGCTAAGAAAAGTGAAAAGAGAAAAAACACAACAGAAACCTTCATAAGGAAAAAATAACTATCATGTAACCAAAGTATACAATTACCTAGAGCACCACGATGGTTGCAAAGGGAATCATGACCTGCATAAGTTTAACAGCCAGACCTGCTGTACCAGAATCAGCTGTAAGTGCTGAGTCTGCCAGCGGCACATTAAACACAAATCTGAATTTAGGAACATGTAAAATTATTGAGCAATTGGACTTGATTTTGATTTAACTACATCACTTTTCCCTTCACCTTAGTAAATGGATATCATAATGAATGTAGATGTCACACTACAGGCCAAAACAATTCACAAGTAAATCATACGAAGTTGGAATTACAATTCTTAAGTGCTCCACTTCAAACATGAACTTCAACCACTGCTGACCACGATAGATTTAGCTGAGAACAAAGTGATCTTTCATAAGGTCAAGCAAACACAAATTGTTCAAAACTGAGAGCTTTAAAGATGTTTCAGTAAAAAGTGCATGTCAACCAGACCTTCAGACATTACTGAGATAATCTGCTTGAGTCTGATTATTTCCTTTAGTATGAAGAAGTGGTTCATTTTCAAGAAAGGGCAAGTTAGAGAATACATTGTCAGAGATTCTCAAAACAGGGACCACAGAGCTATTTCTAATGCTCTGAACATTCTTCTATGGAGGTGACTCTATTAGGAGGGTTCATCATTTTTATCTGAAAGGGAATATTCAGCAGAGTAGAAAACACACAGGATGGAGTCAAACCAGCAACTTCCACAGGAAGATTATGAACAAGGGAGTGGCAGCTAAACTGGGAATGATGGGGAAGAGTATAGAAGTACATGAAGGAATATGTGTTTCAGGCACAGAAATTAATACCATCTGCTTGGCCAAGTTTCTTTTGCACAACAACCAAGGCAGGGGAGAACAGAAGTTGTATATGTCCAGGTAAAGTCTCAGCATGGTGTCAAATGCAGATGGGGCACAAGGTAAGACTGAGGAGCTGGAAAGTATTTCCAGGTTCCACAGCTCAGCCTCACCTTTGGGATGCAGATGCAGAAAACATATTCCTCTAAGGATTCTGGCAGTTGAGCTATTTCAGATATACACATTGAAT
The DNA here is from genome assembly GCA_013400955.1 of Drymodes brunneopygia. Classification (NCBI taxonomy): domain Eukaryota; kingdom Metazoa; phylum Chordata; class Aves; order Passeriformes; family Petroicidae; genus Drymodes; species Drymodes brunneopygia. Next base: position 146,901 of record VZTZ01048398.1, read on the forward strand.
GCAGAGCTAGAACTCCAAATACTTCAACAAACAAGGAAAATACGAGCAAACGTGTTATATGACATGCAAGAAGAACTATTTTTTTGGATCACAGTCTAATAATAAATTTAACTGCTTTCTGTATAGGAAAAAAGAAGCAGTGGAAGAGCTGACTTGGTATAGGTCCATACCATTACATTTAAAAATAAAACACTGAAAGCTTAGTCTTGTCGTGGGTTTGGTGGGGGCAGAGGCAGAGGTTGCCAAGTATGATAGCTTCTTTAAGGCTGCTGACATCTCATGTATGAAATCACATAGACAGAGAAGATCATGTAGGCACAGCACTAGGCACAGAGAATTATTAAGCAAATATTTAACAATCTAAATCTTGAAAAATAAGTTTGAATAACTAGTTCTAGTCAGATGACTTTTACTGCTCATATAATTCATAAAACTGCAATATTGAAGGTAAATAGTTAATGCAGTTATAAACTCATAAAATACTATGCTCAAAATAAAAATTATCTGGAACCTAACTTTTCATAAGCTATTGACCTTTATTTCTCTCAGGATGAAGTTCATAGTGGAATTCATCAATGACTAGCACAGATATATCACTTACCTTGAAGTCACAGCTTCCATGAATTCATCAAGAAGATCATCGTAGGCTTGACCTCTAATTCTCTTGTGTCTCAGCCCAATATACAAAGGATCTTTCAGCAATGCCTGTTTAAAAAAAAAAAGTTTGAACTATTACATGAGCAAGTAACAATACTACACTCTTAGTTAATAAGAAGGGGACAAAAATACAGTGTTTGAGGATTAATCCAAGCATATGAAGTGCATATCAATTTATCCACCTCTACATTAAGACTGAAGAAACATACAGAGATTAAAGAAACACCCTTTTGTATCAAGGAAAAGGGATACCCTAGTCTCAAAGGAAGTGTATAGTTTCCAAGTGAAAAAGTAAAGTTTACTCTGGGATGTCAGGTTTCAAAAGTATCTTTTAAAGCTTTAGTTAGTAATTTTCTATTTTTCTTTTATATCCTGAAAGTGCTCTGTCATTTTTTAAAAACCAATTTCCTTTCTTTTATCATCATGTTTCACAAATTCCTGCCAGAGCCCGTCATTTAAACTCTGTTGATGAGCTGATACTCAGAAAATGTGCTGCTTTCTAAAACAATATGCCAAAACATAACCAAGCCTTTGCCCTTTTCCTTCCATACTTATTAGTTTATCAGTTTAGATTCTAGAATCCTTCATTTCAGCTATCCATGTTCCACCAGTTGGATATGATTTCTGAATTTGTCAATGCTTAAATCATGTACTTTTTCTTCCTTTAGCTTTATGATCCAGACTTCCCCAAGGTCCATGTATCATGTATCATTCCTGCCTGTATCATTCCACGTCTTCACTACTTGAAGGTCTGATGTATTCACAAATTATAACTTACAAATTACTAAAAGTGTTCAAAGTGTTTTGCAATCACTTTTGACCACCCATTTCAGCTAGTGCAATTCCCCACAGCAAGTCTCACACTTCCACGGGCTCTCCCAGGAACTCAGGTATAAAGACACTTTGCCATTATTTCTCACATGCCTCTGAAAACAAACAAGCTAATTTCCCCATTGTACATAGTGTGCAATCCTCCCACACGTGCCCAAACAGCTTGCAGAATAGGTCAGAAGCTTGACTAAACATTTTTCATCCAAAACCAATTTGCAAACTCAACAGGGTGGCAGAATTTTTCATACATCAGCTTCAACTAAAAAAGCATTGTAAAGAAAAATACAGAACAGCTCACCTTCCAAGAGAGTCTTCAGAATGCAAAATGAAGCAAAAAGTCTGGAAAGTTTTCTCAGCCTGGTCCAGACTGGGAAACAGAAATCTGATTTCTGAATTTTAGAGAAGTGCCTAAATTTTCATCCCAGCTAATTTTTACTTTGTAAAACTGAAAAAATTCCTCTGGGTCACAAGCCCCTGTTAAAGAATTATTTGAATCAGTATGAAACTTAAAATCTTTGGTAGTATTCTGCCTCCCCGGGAGTCTCCTGATGCAGACCTATAGCTAGAGATGTTTGTCTCTTGCTCACTTTTCTCTCCACTTCCACAAAGAAGTACAGAAATAAGATTAGAATGTTTTAAAAAACCAAGCAGCTTTAAAAGCTGAAATTTCTAAAACTGGCTAAACTAATCACCAAATCAGAACAATTTGTAATACATTACTTATAGCCATTCAGAAGTTGTTAATGCAGCTTTTGGACATGAAACACAAATAAAGCTCAAAATTAAAATTAGTTTGTAAATGAAAATGAAGTCATTACACCGTATTTTATTTATTCCCTTCACCAACACATTGTAGCATCCATGTCTAAGTAGCATATTTTTTCTCAGAAATAATTTTGCCTGTGTATTTACATTATCCTAGATATTCTAGCATCAAAATCAAAATAATAATTCTGTACCTATTCTAGATACTGCAGGAAAAACTGGCAAGAGTTTGATCTAGTATCTGTCCAAGTAATTGTCCCTTTTGTATAGTCTTCTTGTTTTTATATAATCACTTCAAACTTGGTAGTCAAGAACTATTTCTGAAATTATTTTTTCATTTCCATTTTGAGTTTGTCCAGTTATTAAAAATTACCTCAAGAAAACCCAAAAAATCAAAGATAAATTTATATATCTGAGAGATGAATTCACAGGGAGTGCAAATTAATTTTTTAACAACATGAAATCTTCAGGCAATTTTGGAGAGCCAATATGAGTTGTCTCATGCTTCCCACCAGATTGAGCACACAAGGTTGAAAACAAGAACTGCCAAGCCTCAGGAGCCTCTGTCAGCAACATCATGGTAGGACTCAGAAAGACCAATCTCATTTCTAAAATCCCATTGCTGCAGCTTTCCATGCCAGTAGGCTTCTGCTATTCATGTCCTGTGCAAAGATACCGCATGTTGCACTGCCCAATTCAGAGTAAGTAACTTAATCCCTTTCCAACTCCCCTAATTCTTCTTCCTAAATTGATTTGCTCTTTTCAAAGAGCTTCCACAAGCTTTTTATTAAGCAATGTCTGTTTTCCCATTTTATAAAACAATACTCCAAATGAAAAAGAAAAAAAAATAATCTTTGGTCTCTTTATTTTTTTAATTCTGAAGACATGTTTCTAAAACACTTTGCAGCCAGACTGAATCAGTCTGCTTCCTTCAAGAAGGCAATTTAGATGGGCAGTGATTCCGTGAAAGTTCAAGAGAAACAGGCACCACATTACTCTGTTCAAAAAGTGCTAAACCAGCCATGGGTCTGCCTTGAAACGTACACAGGCTCTTACACTTCTTTCGCTACTTCTACATTTTTCACGTCTGTGAGCATTTAAATCTATAGCCAACAAGAGAACTCAGAACTCCAAAGCAGCTCCATTTATAGGACCACTCTTTGAGTTTATTCACCTACCTTTGATAGTAAAATTTAATGTGAAATATTTTAATCAATTATTACACTGTTTCTGGAGTATGTATAAACCTCTAGCCTGGGAAGTCTCACAAGCAGAGACAATTAATTCAGCAACACATCTCTGATGAAAAGCTTGGCCAGCTATATACTCAGAGTTCAGAATTCCTTTACAGCTCAGTGCATTCTGCTTAACAAATGTTACAGTTTGACATGAAATAGCCCCAAGAAGTTCCTTTATGGTCCTGTTTGGAGCAACGTATGAAGAAACCCGTGGCGGACACAAAAGAATGAAACATTCAGCAAGTGAAAAGAACAGTGGTCACGTCTGCGCCCTGAGTGGCAAACCATTGTGGAGCCGCTCCCTTTCCAAAGGGCACTGAAGAATGAATAAGCTGCTTAAGCACATTATCCCCTTATTCAGGTCAACACCATGCAAACCGGGACTGCAGTGCTTGTTTTTTTTGGAGGGTTCACACATCTTCAGAGATTAACATTTGCTACCAACTATTTCATGGCTTTCAAACAAACAGATTACCAAAAAAAAAAGTTCCATCGTACAATCGAGTACGTCAAACTGACATGATGATTAGGTACTTTTCCTCAGTGACTTGGGTTTCTTTTGTTACCCAGCTTGTTGTCAAAGCTTAAACGTTGTTTTGTTCTTTTGGAAATCAAATCTCCCTCAAAACATAACTCTACTTTTTCCAGGGTAGTGGGTTTGTAATGCATATTACATGATATTGAAAAGATTGATGCCAGCTTATTTTCAGACTTATGTTTAGGCTTATGTTTATTCTAAGGCTAAAAAAAAAAGTTCTAAAACATTTAGGTCTACTAATGTGGTACATTCAAGCTTTAATAGACAGAGGGTTTTCTAGGAATAAAAGACTTATTTGAAGTTCTGATAGTGGAAATATCATATAGACCTATTTAGAATTAGCTGTAAAATAACAAGCTCATTGAAGCACCACCTGAGCACATTAAAACTCTAATGACCTTTGGGGGTTTTAAGAAAAATGCAAACAGTTTATACCATCTTACTTAGAATAACAAGATCAGCAAACCATCGGAGTTCAAGCAAGGCTGAGCCATGCACCTGGCCAAACCAGTCAGAAACAGAAAACTGCACACTTAAATATTTCATCAGTTGAGCATAAATACGCTGAAATGTCATTTATTCCCAAACTTGGCACTGAGATGTTTCTTTGGAACAGATACATACTTCAGTGAACAGCTTCATGGAAAATTGAGGTGAACATCTGCAATACCCTGAGCATTTCCACTGACAAAGATGGAGTAGAGACTGTTCAGAACTAATAAATGCCACCTTGACAGTATTTGGTGTATGGTAATGCTTCAGAGCAGCAACTAACTCCATGCCATTAAAATGCCAAAAACCTCCAGCAGTTCTACAGTGGGAAATGATTTGCACTAGAGCCATAGTTATAAAGCTAAAAGAGAACTGTATTTGTATGGGACATCTGCAGCTTTGGGACAAAGACATGCCACCTGCCAGAAATTAAACACACTGTAGAGCACGACTGGTCTAACAGGGCACACAGATACCAAAAACACCAGGGGGAGGCCACTTTTTCAAGTCTTAGCATTTTCTTACATTAATACACTCTAAATTCTTTTTGTAACCTTCTTCTTGTCTCAGTTTTAACATGTTGAGGAAGGCCAGGTGAGCACAGGAGGGTTTCTGCTCTCCAGGAAAGTTGCATATTCCAAACTTTTTTTTTTTTGTTCAACAAGATTGAAATTTTACTTGATGTGAAACTTTTTCCAATAAAAGCAGTTAGCCAGTTAGGAACATGTCAATGTTTTGGACTTAACTTCAGCTTCCATCAATACTCATAATCATCATTCCTTTAAATTTGGTTTGTAAGTACTAACATGCTGCATCACGATTTTCTGTCCTTCAAGATCCACTTACAGCTGTGAAGTGTTTTTCATGGCATTAGAAAGAGAATGTGGCGGCGGGNGAACAATCTAGAAACCTATGATGACAGACAGGAGATGGGCAGGTGGCAGGACAAATAGGAAAGGGCAACCAACCTTTGGGAGACCCAACCCCCTTCTGGGGCATACTACTACAAACTCCGCCCCAGGGGTGGTCTCCCAACGCTTCAGAGGGGTAAGGGGGAAAATAGGGTTTTTAGGGGCCAGAACCATCGCAACAAGAGAATATAGGATTTCAATTTATATTAGACTAGAAAGCCTTTCTTTTCTTTGAATAAGCTTATTTTGAAGTCTGAAATACAGGATGATGCCCTTAAAATGTGTAACAAATTCCATGTTTCCAAATGCTAAATGAATTTTGGATGAGGTGAATGCTACTAATTGGGTTTGTGAGTGTAGAATACTTTACAAAAATAAGTTGCATAATCGAAGAACTCAAGATTTTTTTTTTAAACTTTGTTTTCTTTGAATTACACTGGCCATATGACATACTAAGAAGAGATGATGGCCCTTCCTATTTAAACACCAGACCTTTGTCAACACATTCGCAAACATTAGCAAGGAACCTTTTGAACAAGAAAAAAAGGAGCCTTATTCTCCGTTTCTCCCCTAAAAGAAGGAGATCTCACCTTTGGGAGTCTTACTTTATCTAGACATCCCCAAGACAGGTACTGGCATACAGACCAGCAGCTCTCTTTGCCCCTCAGTTTCCTCCATGGGATCCTCCATAGGACAGGATGTCACAAAAGATCCCAAAAGAGGAGGCCAAAAATGGGTATCACAATGAGTCATTCTAGCTATAAAAAAAGGAGGAAAAACCTCACACATTGGACATGAGTTTTAACAGTTAAGCCCAGCTGTGCTCACCTTCCCAAAACCAAGTGGCTGTCAGTTCTTTAGACACAAAGATATAGCCATAATACAATTACCATTTTCCCACCTGTAACCCTGTATTGGGTCTGACTGGGATAAAGCTCACAGCCCTTACAGTGCTGTTCTTTGCATTGGTAGCTGGTGATAACAGAGCAGTGTTTTGGCTACTGCCAAGCAGTGCTGTCCCTCTGACATTCCTTCCCCCACCACAGGGGATGGGGGTGGGCAAGATCCTGGGAGGGGACACAAGCAGGCCAGCTGACCCCAGTTCAGCCAGAGGGATATTCCATACCATATGACATCAGCTCAGATATATAAGGGAAGGAAGAGAGGGAGGCATTCAGGACTTGTCCATGTTTGCCTCCCAGAAGAACCATTACGCGTGCTGAAGCCCTGCTTCCCAGAAAGTGTCCGAACATCGCTGCTGATGGGAAGTAGAGACGGACTGTTTTTATCCTCAGCTCTTGCACGTGCAAATCTCTTCTTGCTTGCTCTATTTTCCTGCTGTAATAAACCTTATTTTACCTTATCTTACCCTGGTAGTCTTTTCCATATTATTCTCTCCCCTCTCCCAGTGGGAGAGGGAGTGATAGAGTGACTGAGTGGGCACTTGGCAGCTAGCCGGGGTCAACCCACGACAAACCCTAAAATCATCACTGAAAATTGTCCCTTGTCTCTTCAAATCAAATTCTAGACCTTCAATAATCAAAAGTTTAAAGGATAATACATTCATAGTGCTGCTTTTTCATAAATCTTGAAATTAGTGATTGAAGGGAACAACTTCTGTGGAGTAGAATTATTAGCAAAGAGTATTATGAATTTTTAAGACAGTTCAAAATATAAAAATTTATTAAAACTCTGTTGAAGCAATATCCTAATGTAGCAGAAAAGACGTTACGGTGTTTCAAATTCTACTTAAAAGAATTTAAGGTGTGCTAAAATTATAGAGAATATATTCTCTTTCATATATGCATAATGATACTGTGGATTAGCACACCCGGACTAGACTTTTTCAATTATTTCTCCTTAAAGACAGGCTTCATTTATTCAACCCAACATGTTCTTTAATTTCATAAGGTTATTAAAGTGTCAATGTGACCTTTACACCCTGTGCTTGCTTCTGCTCAGGGAGCTTACTCATTTCTTAACCTGAAGAGGAATTAGCAGTTGTAGCTTAGAATGCCCACTGAACCCTGTTGCTTATATTCTGGTGATTTCCCACACATGCAGACAGCCTTGCCCAGCTGAAAAACTGTCAGCTCCGGAGAACTTTAACAACACAATAAAAATCCCTCTAATGGTTGGAAAGAATGCTTCATGAAGGAATCTTGTAACACACTATGAAATTACCACAGCCCGTCCCCAAGCAAGAAGGCTGCACAAAGCTGGGCTGTGCCAAGGACATTCTGTGGGATGTTTCCGGCACAGGCATGTGGCACTGAATAAAGGCCCCAGTGTGCGAGAGCTGTGGGCAGACAGTGGCTGTGTGCCCAGGGACACGAGCTCCAGCCCCCTCGCACGGCACCATCCGCCTGCATCCCTCCATCCCGTGCCATGCCCACCAGAAGGGCTCTTCCAGGAAGTCACACTCATTCCTGTGAGCGAACATGCAAAGCTAAAAACCACCCATCCCCCCGAGGGTAACATTTACAAACATACCTGAGATACGCAAATGTGTGCTTTTGTGAGCCCTCATTAGCAATAGAGCACCAAGTGCAAAATCCAAAAACATAAAGTTTCAGCAGTAAGGGGCAAGATGCACTTGATTTTTCTGATTTTTCAAGAGGCTGCTGTCTCTTCCAAGTCCAACAATGCATTTGTGTTTGGGACGTGACTCACTTGTGTCCACAAGTCAGATTGTGGAACCAAGTGATGGATGAAAAGCTCAAGGGTTGTTGATTGTGCAGGGGAAGAGAGCTGTGTTGTCATCTAGTGTGAGTCTCTAGATACAGCTGAGTCATTCTCAAAACTAAACTCCAAAATGCTGGGAATTGTAAAATATTTTACAGAAATCATACTTCCATAGAAAATTTATCTTACGTTTTTTAGTTGTAATTCAAGATTTCTGAGCACTTTAAACAAACAATACCAGTTACAGCCAGGGGTCCATTAATGATGTATATGCCTAATAAATTCCTTTCCAAACAATCTGGAATTCACAATGACACCTGAAACTCTTTACTTGGTGGGCTCTGAAAACTACAAGTACTACACAGTACAGGTAGGCTAACCATATATTGCCATGCTTGATAGTCAATACTAAAAATGAAAAAATTTTAAAGGCAGTAATACATCTGATATCAGATGAATTATATCTTTTTCAGAGCAATTTGGCTTTTGTTCCACCTGCTCACTTTTCCAGCACACAGTTTAAGAAATACACACAAAAAAGACAAAGCTTTTTCAGTAAGTTGATATTTTAAAAATTGTTGCAGTAATTGGACAATATAGCAAAAACTGCTCTGTGCATCTTGATCTTTATGGCAGTTTCCAACCAGGAAGGATGTGGGAACAGCTGAGTAGTGAAACATACATCAAATACAACTTCATTAGCCAACAGATAAAGCAAAAAAATAATGGTATTTCCCTGAAATTTAAAAGCCATTGCAACCTTTTCTCAGGTCAAATAGCTTACATTGATGATTTTCAACCAGTTTAACTTCTAAAAACTACTAGAAGTAACTATCAGAGAATAGCCATCAGGAGTCATGTGCTGTTTATAAGGAGAAAAGAAGGCATTTTCCAGAGGATTGGATTAGATGTTGTTTATGAGAGTACTGTAATTGAAGAAAGAAAAAACTGCCTTTAAAGCTAGCAAGTTAGCTTGATAGTTTTTTGTACTAGAAAATTAACAACTGAAAAAATTTTCAATTCTAAACATACAACTGTGCCAACATCTTCTGTTACAGGAAGTTAGCTTCAAAACTATAATAAAAAATTCCTTGTTAGACTGATCATTAAAGCACCAGAGTCCTCCTAGTACCATGCTTGTGTATCACCACCATAGGGATTCATCAGGTCCTTCTTTTAAGTCTACATTTACTTATGGACCAAGTAGCAGCTGTCACAAGCAGCTCATAACCAAGGCATGTGATTACCAGGATGAAGGGGAAATAATTTCTAATCTTGGAAAAATACCGAGGAAAAGCATAAAAAGATCCATTTTCTGTGTTAATTATGCCAACCTGAAAATAATGGAATGCTTTGTATGAATAGGGCACTATCACCATGGGTGGAATACAGAGGCTGCTTCACAGAACGGGTTCTCAAGCATTAGAACAGGCTGCCCAGGGAAGTGGTTGAGTCCCCATCCCTGGATGTATTTAAAAGTACATGTGGCACTTCAGGACATGGTTTAGTGCTGGACTTTGCAGTGCTGGGTTAACAGTGGGACCCAATGGTCTTATAGGTCTTTTCAAATCAAAATGATTCTATGATTCAACCTGCTGCCAGAACCATATCTAGCAGACTTAGTAAGGAGAACAGAGAGGGTAATTCATTGTGTATTTTAAGAAAACAAAACAAAACAGCAAGATAAATACTCTGCATTATGTTTAACAGTCTGAGAGAACTCTCCTGATGTTAACATCTGTCTGCAGGGATAGGGACGATGCCAATTTCACAAATGACTGTAATTTGAGTTGGAACTTGGAAGATATTCAGAACCATGGTTTTGGAGGAACATTTCATCAGGCATAATTTTAGCATGCATAACTCTTTTACACAATAAAACTGAAAACAAATGGTTGTCTGCATGCCAGTGGCATTTCTTGAAAAACTTCATCATTTGTCTATTGAGAAAACAATAGTCCTAAAGAATCCAACATCGTTTAGGACTTCAGCACATTGTGCTGCATGTAATCACTAATATTTTAATATACAAACAATAGTCAGAAAGCAAAGAAATCTGAGAAATGCCATGTATTTTATTAATATAATTTTCAGAAGAAATCTCACAAGAAATCTCCTAAAACTCTTGGCATCTATTTTCTATAAAAGCTTTTACTGAATCACAGAGAAGGCTCAGATGAGCCATTAAGCTCCCTACACAACTGACCTCCCAGAGGCACCACAGAGTTAATGACCACAAATTCTTCTTCATGAACCCCAGCAGCTACATGGCTAAAATCTCAGTCACGTCCTGTCCCACATCAACAAATATATTACAATACTCTCACTGCTACACTTTGAAATACAGCTGATGGATAATAGGAACTGGAAGCTATAGAAACAGATTAGCACCACCAAACTTTCAAAAGTTTATTGCTCTCAAAAAACATGAGGGATGCTAAAACCTACATGAAGGTCCAGCCAGAAGAGCTTATAATAAATCAAAGAAGATGGCCAAAAAATAATTTTGAAGAAGAGCCCAAGCAATACTCATGGTAGCCTATACAGTACCCTAAAAACAAGTCTAGCCTCAGTGATTTAGAAATGATTTAGAGTAGCTGGAGATACTTATCTTTCTTTTTCCCTGCAAAGTTAGCAGGAGTGTAGCTATCTCAATATATACATTTTTTAGCTTGATCAAGAGAGTGACAAGATACAGCTGCTTGGGGTGGTTCAAACACTTTAAATAGATCAAACTTTTCTACACCATTTTTGCAAAGCAACAAACACACATTGTTCCCTTTATGTTCATGCACTGACATTACAAATTTTGTTTAGGATAGGTAGATGGAATGTCTGAATATATGTAGTCATCCAGCTTTAAAAACCAGACACAAATGAAGAAAAGAACTCTAAACAAGCCCCAAACCAAAAAGCAAACCACCAACAAAGTTAATCAGATGACACCAGCAAAATTTTGTTATTAATTAGCAATATTCAGAAGAATACCATCTTAATAATTTTTCTTCATCTGAAAAATTACAAAGATAACATAAACCTTAAAAAAAAAACCCAAACACCTTTTTCACTCATATTTAATATTCTACTAATATTGTACCAGCTCACACATTATGACAGCAGAGTGTCTCAAGTCCATCAGATAGGCAATTGAACAGAATTCTAACATATCAACAGATACCATTTACAGAACTGAAAATCTTGTTCTAGGTTACCAGAATATCTCATTTCTACACCAACAGTACTGATATCTTCTTTAATTTTCTTTCTATTCACCTGTAACTATCAATCTCCACCACTTGTTGTGACCTCAGTTTTATTAAACTTATGTCTATTTATTTAATTTACTTCCATAAGCTACTTCCGCATGATCCTTCCTTTGACCCTGACATCCCTGTCTCCTGTGCTGACACTCAGACATTTTCTTTACTAGAGTCAAATGGCCTGGACCTCTTCCTACATCAACAAGTCAAGTCAACAGTGTCTCTTGGACTGAAAAAAGTACGTTGATATTTTCTCAGTGCTGGCATCTCACCTATATGTCTGTCTTATCACCAGTTAAAAAAAGCGAAAGTAGTTCTGTGCACAAAGTAGACTTGCTGGTGCAAGGCCAACATTTGTAAAAATACCTTTACACTTTAAGTGTGACAAGCTTTGTCCCAGATGCTAGGCTGCCTTATGTGGAGCTATAAATAATACATATTTCTTCACCTTTTGTCATAATAGCTATATTTATGCTCATTCCTTTTCTTGTCTTTCCCATTGCCTATGAAATTGCTGAGGAGGTTGACAGCAGTTACTGTGAAAGCCAATAAAAACAAATACTATCTGTTGATGTCTTCTGAGCATAAAGAATTGGAAATGTCCAATGTATCTTCAAACAAAGTCTGCCACCAATTTAGTCTATGGATATTCATGCATGCTATCCAAAATAAGCATTTCCAGATATTAATTTCTTTCCTCTTTCATACATCCCCTTGCTCTGAAAAGTAAAGTAAGAAGAAATTAAATGGACTGACAGAACAGTCTGTAACATCAGTACACAGCTCATTCTTTCTAGTGTCAGATGAAACCAAGACTTAAATCCTGTGTTGCCATCTGCATTCTTTCTTCTAAAACCCTTCCCCTCTTCAACTTCTCAGGTCTTAAAAATCATTACCAACATGTTGTTTGGAAAACATGAAAATCTGAGGCACCACTTAGCCTTGTCACATTTTCCATGGTCTAATGAAACAGAACACTTCACAAAAGAAATAATCATAAATAGCAGATTTCAAAACAATAGATTAACAGTCTCAGAAAAAGAATACCATATATTCCTAGCCAAAATGACAAAGTTTAAAGGATGACAATGGATCAAAAGTAGCAGACAATTGCTGCTGTCTTCTCACGCACTAAGCAGTGGAATGGCATTTCTCAAAGATAGCAAGAGTTTGTTTAATAAGAGGTTGATGTAAGTTCAAAACCAAGTCTCTGTAAAAGTCCCCTGAGTCACACAGTAACTACATGTGAGATGCAGAGCAAGGCAAGTGAAGAGCTGAGTATGAATTCATGTTTGCTAACTTAAGAACCTACACTGGATACTTCTACATCTAAACTAGTCTACGCTCTTTTTACAGTCAACAAGTAAAATAAAAGACTAAAAAACATTTTAAAATACAGTTCATCAGACCGATTTGAGACAGTTCCTCTACAAGAAGCAGCACCTGTTCCCCTTACAAAATTAGCCTAGGAGGCTTAGCTTAGGTTCAGATGACTATCAAGTGTCGCGTCTCTTTTTAAGTCTTTCTGAGCTCACCTGAGTTGGCCCCAGACTCTCAAGATTAATAATTCAAACACAAGATTGTAATTGTCCATTCTACTCAATCTTAAGTATGGGAAAGAAGGAGGCACAAACACTGTTGCCTAAGTGGGTATACTAGAAAAGTCTACATTTGGGTTTAGTACACAGCCTGGATGGTTACAAGAAGACTGCAAACACATCTTTAGTATTTTATGAAAGCATAAGGGGACTTTAGGAAAGGCAATTTAGAATGATGGTGGATGTAAGTCTGGCACTGAAACATATAAAAATATATTGTTTTATACAACATGCATATTAAAAAGATAATATGTACTTGAAGGACTCCGTTAATTTAATTATACTAGAACAACTGGATAAATTGTTAAAATTGCAGTACCCTTTGGTTGTACAATGACAACAGTAAGACCCTGGTGAAAAAAAGTCTTTCCTCATTGCTTTTCTATTTATTTAGAAAGGACTGTAAGTATTTTTGCTACTGACAGGAAATGAGGATCAAGGTATTTTTCATCCCTGTATTAGAGCAAAAGAGGTAATGTAAACAGTAGCAATGTAAACACAGAATGCCTTTCTACTGTAATAGTAAAGAACAAAGGCCATTACAAGTGACTGCAACATTAAAGAAAATGCTGATAATGCACATATTCTGAAATAAAGAAAAATATTTAAAGAGAATATATATTTAAAATCCAAGCCCATTTATATTTCAGTTTTATTAGTAGAAGTGCTGGTACTCATATCTGCTGATGTGTGCTTAACAAAATATGAGAAAAGCACCTAAATGAAAACAAGAAAGGAGATGCAATATGTTCCCCTGGGAACACCATGGTAAAGAATGGCAAATGATCTTCTACATTTACAAATAAGTCAAAACTTTTAACAGCTCTAAGTACTGTGGGAAATGCTGTTCCCCTCTGGGCGCAATTACTTTATAAAAGGGGTAGGCAATGTTTTGTGTTTCAGCTGTCTTAATACATCATTAGTAGAATACATCCCCTAGGAAGAAGAAGATATTTGTACACAGTCTTCTTGAAGGCTTAATACAACCATGGAAATACATAGTAAGACAGAAGACACAGAAGAAACAGTAATTAAAAAATTGCAGAAGGCTAGGGACAAAATAGAAGACATACTCAAAGAGGCTGTCTGTACAAGACTGAAACACACTGGAAATCTCAGTATCTTGGGTAAATCTAGGTTTATTACTACACTTACAAATTCTTAACCCATCTGAGTTAAAACACTGAATAAAAATAACTTATGAAATTTTCAAGTTGTGCATGTATTACCAGACATATTGTAGCTATTCAATAAGAGCAATAAAGAGCAAGAAAAGGAAAACTCTCAAAAATTACTGAAGAACATCAGCTTTCAGATACTTGTGATCCACTCAAACATGTCACCCACCAGTCCCTGCACTGAGGGAAAATGGTGGCTCTCTTGTAAGTACCATCCCTTCCCCAGATCAGTTTTTAGGTCTGCAAGTGTAATATGGATGCTGGCACAGTTCCAGGTGTTCCTGCTATTTAAATAAAGCATGTTTAGGAGCGACTGATGATGCCATATTTATTTTAGAGGTGGATCTTTTGAAACACACTGGAAAGATGACACTAAACTCCTCAATTTTAGAGCATGCATCTACAAAATCAGATGTATTTGTCCATTCCCTCTTCTAACACAAACTCAGTCTACTTCAAATAACTGAATAGGTTTAAAAGAAGACTACCAATTCTGACAAAATAAAAAGTGTGGGGTTTTTTGTCCTTCACAATGGGCTAGACAGGACTTTTGAATTCAGAAATTACTTTCTTTTTCAATACTTCTCAACACTGAAAAGAGAATAGAAAATATTGGTCGTGACACTGACTCTAGGAAAAGTAGTATCCAATCACACTATTTTCTTCTCAACTGGAAGTTCAGAAAGGGGAAGAAAAAGTAATGGTCATTTATTTTCTCCTTTGCTGAAGTGCTGCATGTATACTACCAGGGAAGGTAGTACAGCAGCACGACCTAAGGGGAAAAAAAATCCACTTGTAAAATAGAACTTAACTGGTAAAGGGAAGTGCAATTATCTCCAGGTTAATTTGATCAATAACATTTTAACATAACTAAATGAAAAGCTGCACACACAGTGTCATTCATATTGCAGAAATATACAAAACTACTAGGGAACACACTGGAGAATATAACCTAGAAATGAGATTCTCATAGATGCACCAGATACAAAAATAGACTCTTTTTATATAGACGGGACCAACCTCTATTCATAGAATTCAGGAAATGTTACTACTATTTTACAGTAAAACAGTCACTGAAATGTTGTCTCCAGTTCTAACAATCATCATTCAAGGGGAAGGCAACAGGACCTGTTTAAAATCAGAGAGCATAATCATTCCCATTACATATTTATTATATTTTTTTAAAAGTGTAAAAGTGCCACTACTCTCCATATGAATGCAAATTGTGATTGTCTTTTATTTATAAATCCCTGCAACTGTGCACAATTTAAATTATTTACTTGACACATTTATAGCTTTAGATTGATAAGGTATGAAATTGCAGGTTTCCTCTATAATCAGTTTTCCACTGTCCAGGCCTCTATTTTGGTTCAAATATGAATAATAAAAGCAAGTCTGTTTCTGTTTTCTCAACAGCTCTCATTTGCATATCTATGTGTAGGTATTCCTCAAGAATATGAATCTCGGAAGGCTGGTACTAATTCTTACAACAACTGGAAATAATTTAGGGAAATACAGAAAGCTAACTAGGATAAGCTGGAAAATTTGAGCTTGAATTTGCACCTCAGCTTTTCTGGATTGCATATTCCAGCACAGATGCCTGTCATTCCTCCAGAGGAGTTGGAACTGCCAGCCCAGGCACGCTCATTGACCTATTTAGGACAACTGTGAGACCCATCACAATCCTGCATTTCAGTATTTTAGTGAGTCAAGAGAAAAAATTATTCCAAAGCAAGCATGCAGGAAACAACTTGAAATAGAAGCCTACAAGTCCCTGAACTGTCGCAGACGAAGGAGTAGCTGCCCTAGCAGCTGCCCTGCATATTTCTCTCTCTTGTGCACTTTTCAGTGCTTAAATCATGGAATCATAGAATTACTTAGGTTGCAAAATACCTTTAAGATCAATGAGTCCAACTATTAACCCAGCACTTCCAAGTCCAGCACTACACCATGTCTCTAAGCACCAAAGCTACACAGCTTTTAAATACCTCCAGAGATGGGGACTCTACCACCTCCCTGGGCAGTCTGTTCCAATGCTTAACATTTTTTAAGAAATGAATTATTGTTCCTAATAGCCAATCTAAAACTCACCTGGTGCAGTTTGAGGCCATTTTCTCTCATCCTATCTCATTACTTTGGAGAAGAGACCAGCAGTTACATGAATAAAAAACAATTCAGATACTAATTTTTTAAAAGCAAACTGGTCATTGTGATTCATCTGCACATTAAGGTCATATATATATGACTAATCAGCTTTTTAGCTATGTCTACACAGGGCAAGAGGATGTTTGTGTTTGTCCAGCTTCCTTGCAGCCATTGCAGCTGCAGCTGGAATGACTTCTGACCCCTGGGCGATCCACGCGGCACTGTCCCAGTGCTCAGAGCACCACGATGTCCTCTGCTAGAAACTGCCTGTGTAAAAAGTCAGCACAAGCTGTCTTGGCTTTTCCACATTATGTGAAGGACTGTTTGAAAGAGCTGAATGCTTTCTACCCAAACTGAAATTTATGGTAAATGGTTTAAGTTTAAATGCTAACACACAATCTTTCCAAATCTCCCACAACTGGCCTTTGCCAGCACTGAATTTACACATGTGATCAGTTTAGAATTGGTCTTGCAGCCATGAACTTGTCAGAGCGTCTGTTCTAAGGTATCATATAAACACAGTTCTCATTCCTCTGCTAAGCATCCAGTATTAGATTAAAATTTTTATGGTCAAAAGAAACCCTTTCACCACTGGTTTGACTTCTATATAACACAAGCCATCAGTCTTGCTAGATTTCATTACTCCTCTGTCTGGATAATAGTACTTTAACTAAACCGGGTCTCTCTTGTGACCCCTGAACAATAAAAATGTTGCCTCCAAGTCACTGATAAAGATATTAAACATTGCAGAGCTGAAAAAACCCCTGAGATACCATAAACCCACAAGTATTTTATTATTCCTCATAGAAATACATTTTTAAAATCACATTTTCTCCAGTAACACAGGAGGCCTGCTTTGCTTTTTCATTGGTCTAGTTTCTTAAAAGAAATAGTAAGAATTCAAATGTCTTTCAAAGGCAAAAAATAAGTCAACTAAAAATCTGTACACTCTCATTGGATCAGGATCATTGTATTTTCCAGAAGAGCCTTACCTTTAATCCAGTCTTTTTGATTTTTTCAATTTATCCCAGATATACCTAAGAAAAAACTAATACTTCCTCTGCACCAAGATCAGTATGGTACAGAAAGCTTTTATGGAATTTTTTTTTGAAGAACTGATAAAGTATTATTTAGACATTCTGATTTAAGGATCTTAACTAACTATTAAAGCTTTTTGAACATATTAATTTTCTGTTAATAAAATGGAAAATAGGATTTCTTGCCAAGATAGATAAAACTTACATTTAAGAAGTATCTACCATATTTATAGTGACGATCTAATACTTCCGTATGCATCACTGATAATGTATGCATTCCTAAGGAAAAGCATCAAGGAAAACAGAAAACCTCATTCTTACTATTCATAATTATTTTCATTAAGTTACTTTTCTTTAGTGTCTTTTGCTTTTTTACTGCCTATGAACACAGTTTTTGACCTTGGTTTCTATTACTAGGCTTTGCTGTTTGTTTGGTTTTATTAAACTGCCAGTTTTCATATCCCTGTAAGCCAGACTGATTTTTAACCAACAAGGCTTGTCTCAACATTGTTTATTTTGTGCAAGTTTATTCAGATTTTTTAATTAGAAAATAGTCATCACTCAAATTTTGATGTTCCCTTTGATTCAGCATGATTATTTCCATCATCCTTAAACCATCCCTCTTCCAGTGCTGAAGATGTGTTTCAGGTAGGTCTCCACTAAATTGCAGCTGTTTGTATCTTGACAATTATTCATTTTTCTTCTACAGTCTACTTCTTTAACCAATGCAAGGTGATTTAACATGCACCTCTGCAATGGTAGATGAACACTCAGGATCCAGAGATCACACCACCTCAGGATTTCCAACAACACTTTCATATCAGTACTCAGACTAATGCCTAAGAATGCTTTAATTCTATTGAAATCCCACCTAAGAAGCACCATCCCCACACATAAAAAATACATGGCTACTGGTAAGGCATAACTTTTAGTGAGATTGCCGTGGTTTGTAGTAAATAACTAGCAATACTTCAAATAATATTTTAAATGCTTTGGATAAAAATGTTCCTCAGTAATTACTTGCCTTGTCAGTACCTTACAAAAAAGGCCTATTATTTTTGGCAGCAGTCAACACTGCTTCTTTTGGACACTCAATCCCACACCAACTACATGGAACCATTTACTAGCTTGGTCACACGGGACTTTCTACAAGGCCAATCTTTTACCCATAAATAAGCAGTTTCCATTTCTCTTACTTATTATCTAGGCAATTGGATAAAAATGCTCTACTTGCTTCTCTTTTCTTTCCTTAATTTTATAAGTAACAGGATAATACCCTAGCTAAAAATACCTCTGCTAAAACAAACAGTAATGAGGACTTTAATAATCAGCTCAAATTGAGTGAGTTGCTCCTCAAAATTGGTGTTTTGAGTTCTGTACACAACCAAACAATACAGGAAGAGAGTTTGTGAAGTTGGGGGTTTTTTGCAATCTGCTTTAGAGTAAAAATTAATCCTTCTGGAGAATTTTCAGGTTGTGCACCTCTGCATTATAGTTGCCAAAAGTACATTTTTTAAAACTTCCTTTGAAGCAGGGAGGCCCCCACAGAATGGGAGAAGGAACTAATCTAAATGGAAAACATCTGCACATTTCAAAAAACATGTTCAGCATAATTATTATTTATATGAGCACAAGTTGTGAGAGTGATTTCTATTGTGTCTTATTATGGAAAATCCTGACTAGACTAAGAAAATATAGCTGAAAAATACACTTATTTGTTCAAGAGGTTTAGCTTTTAAGATAAGGAATTGCAATACAATTCCATGCCAGTTTAGCCTGATATAACCAGCTTAGCCAGCAAAAGGTGGATGCTTTTTGGTCATTTCAGTTCTCTGTAGTGATTCATCAACTGGTTACATGAACCTAAGTGTTAAGGAGGGAACAGGGATGTGCTGCTGGGTGAGAGGGAGGGTGTTGAGGGAAGAAATTAAGAGAGATGGTGCCCCAGGATCCCTGACTGTGACTAAAGAAGCCTGGGAACTACATCCAAGCTCCCAATTATGCATACTATCAGGCCCGTGGTCGTGTGATCAGTTAAGGAGTACAGCAACAAAGTCCCACCTGTTCACATTCCAAGAGCAGAATTCAGAGGTCTCATTCCCTATGGAGCTAATAAAAGAACCCATACCCCAAAATGAAAAAACAAAAGGCATCCTCCTGGTCAGAAGTTATTTCAGAGCATCAACAAAGTTCAGGTCACGCAAATTTTATGCACATTGTAATACTTCGTGTGTGCCACTCCTTAAAACACATTGAATTCAATGCTTCGTCACAGGAACAGTCACATGAAAGTTGGTCAATGAGCATGGATAAGTCAGTTTTGCTGCTGCTGTGTGTATATATAGATGTCTGATATCTTTCAAGCAAATAATACGCTACAAAAAATTTAAAATTACAATGAAATACAAGCATGAAAGCAAAATTAAAAGCCTATTGAAGTATCAGAAGTAGCTGGTGCAATAAACTGCCTAGAAACACTCATTAATAGATGACAAAACTGGCCCAGATGCTCAAACCAAAAATAAAAATATTTTACAGCTAGTAAGATTTTTATGTGATTTGCTACGGCTACTTGCTACAGTGTTCAGATACATCTCACAAGAAAGTCTGTCCACTTTTAAAGGGGTGCTCTGAGGGGGCAGAGAGAGAAGGGAGCAGACATTTCTCGTTCAGTAATGCTTTCATGATGTATTATCTAAATGACCCCACTGGGGAAGGGGTGAGGGTGTGTGTATAAAGCTGAAGATGCACACACCCAACCCAACAATCCAGAAACCCCAGCTTAATTTACTGGTGCAGGAATACTTTGTGTAACTATTATACACATAAATCTCTGATACATTTATCATGCATAAAGTTTAACACTTCTATAATTTATAATATAACATATTTACTTCTACAAAAGCATAAATACATTGCAGGTGGTTTTTTTTTAATTTGACATCATTCAGAGTCCTCAAGCATTCAAATGTTCTTTCAGACAAAAAGAGGGGAAGATCACGGCCAAGTAATTAACCAGCAATCCCAGAGTACTGGAAAGAAGAGACCCAATTTTCAACAAGTTTAAATCTCTGCATTTCACACAAATGGGAAGCCAAGTTAAAGAGGGTAAGGTGCACCTACTTGAAGCACTAGGACCTCACTTGGGAAAAATTTATAGCACTACAGTGCTTTTTATAACTAAAGGGAATGTACAACTGAAGTACATAGACACACCTTGCCAGCACAGATCAGACTATAGCCTCAAGCAGTTGACCAAAATGAGAGGCACAGTTATTCTGAATCTGAATTCAGAATTCACATCTGAAACCACTGCAGAGAAATTCTGTGACAGAAGTGGAGAAAGAATGCTGCCTTAAATTATATTTTTAACTCTGTCATCCTCCTCTTCTTGAGACCGAATTTCCCATACCACATTTTAATGTGTACAATGTATGCAGCACATTTTTAGAGACAACAGTGTCCTTAATTACTTAAACCTTAAAAAACAGTCTATACTGCACATTAGGAGGAGCATATCTGCACTGTATATTAGGATGAGACATCTTCCTTATGACCTTTTAGTTTGCACAGAACCAAAGCCAGTGTTTTAACAAAACTCCCTCACTACACCTCAGAGAAGAATTTACCTCATTATCTGTTCCCACATCCAACATCACCGGTAGACACTCATGAGGTTTTACTCCTCCACATGCCGTATAAAGTGCCAGTTTACCAACAGGAATGCCCATTCCATAGCAGCCAAGGTCTCCAAGACCAAGAATACGTTCACCATCGGTCACCACAATAGCCTGGAGGAAGAAACAAAGGCATTGTAAAAATCACTTCCTTGCTTGTATGTACTAAGTATTCCATTATTTTCTTAACATCATTTTTTATTTTACATGTAAGAACTGTAACAGGTGCAAACAAACCAACAGTACAACAAAAGCGAAAAACTGGTTTATTGTATTTTACTGTGAGGTTTTGTTGCACTATTTTAGACTCTTGCTTCACTGTGAATAGGACTTTCATATGAAACTTTCAAGAACACACAAGAGAGGTATTTAGTATTACATTATAAGAGAACTGGCATTGTTCCCTCTCACATTTTTCTGTCAACAGCATGAAAACAGAATAGGAAGGGAAAGGAAGTTATCCACAAAAAAGAGAAGAACCACAAACTCCTGGTTTTTGTCATGTCTTGTTTTCAGCAGAACCAGAGCCAGTCACTCCTACTGGCCTTTGTCAGGGCTGTCTACAACCACCTGGTTCTTAACCTTCAAAGATGTATGTCTTCTTCCCTTGAGCAAATAACACACTCCATCATACTCATACATACCAGGAAGCATGTGCTTTCATTGACAGAAATATAATAACTTAGTAAAGCTCAAAAACTGTCTATGTTAATAAGAAAGACATTTAATAATAAAGGAGAAAAGTGCTCAGTACAACAAACAGCTGACAACACAATTATCTCCTTGTCATACTTGGCGACAAGCCATTTTAGCTGGAAATTTAATTTTTTTTTTTGAGAGAACTCATGAAGTATCGTAAGTGTAGAACTAATAACTCAAACACTAGAATGGGATTGCCAAGAGGTCTTGTGGGGTCTCTACCCCTGGAGACACTCAAAACTCAAAGGCTGGACATAGCCCTGAGTAACCTGTCCTGGCTGACTGGGTTTGAGCAGAAGCATGGCCTAGATGATCTCCAGAAGTGCCTTCTTACCTCAACCATTCTGTGATTTCCTGAAATGCAGAAAAAGCATTCAGGGATTTTTTTTTCCATAATATTCAATGTAATTGACCAATTAATCAGTAAAGGATGCCTATAGCTAAACAAGGAAGCGTTTAAATGCCTCAAACTTTGGCTGTAACACCATTCTTTCTGTTGAAAAAATGACTTACAAATCATCAAAGTCTAAAATGATAAAAAGCTTATAAAAATATCTTAACCAAGTAGTCTTGGGTACAAACCAGCATCAGCTTTGTTATGCAACTAAAACTGGACTTACCTTGATGACACTTTCTGGCCAGGATTTAAGCATTGTAGCAATGTGACCCCGGTCATGGATAGAAATAAAAAGACCTCTGCATATAAAAAAATACTTGTCATATAAACAGGTAATTAAATAATTATAAACCAATGTAATATAAATAAAGTAAGTGTAAATCAATTAAATAATACATTATATCTATACAAATGTGTTTCTGACATACATAAATTCAGTTCAATAATAAGAGCTCAATTTTGCATGAATAGGTGAATTAATGATCTGGATTTAGAAGTCAGAGAACAAGTAACTCAGTGAAGCTTTACTGAGCAGAGAGAACCTGTAAGAATCCTTTCTGAGGCCAACTCACTCAGCACTTGATCTGTCCAAATGTGTTCATTAGTTGTCCCTGACCACAAAATTAGTTCCTCTTAGGGCAGGGATCACTACTGCCCCAGCAGTCCTAACATTTACAAACAAGAATAGGCCGAAGCTTTAAGTTATGAACAAAACCTGAAATAAGCCAGATATTATCATTACATAAAATAAATCAGGAGCAATCAGCTATGAGTTTAGAAAACAGTCTCCCTATTTCATTAGATTGCCCTTCTGAGTTACAAAAGTAGAAATCTCAACACTGCGAGAAGATCCTCAATATCGAACAGACCAAATCTTTACTCTGAAGAGTGTTTGAAAATTGGCCTTTAGTTCCACCAGTACGGAAGAGTTTAAAACAAAATGATAGAAAACAGTAATTCTCAATTCATTTTCTGTTTATTACATGAGCAAAATCGATATAGCATCTTACTCTCCTACTCAGCATTTCATTCTTCATTTATTTTATTTGACAGGTACATATACATTCAGGTCCACTCTGAGTTCATTTCATTCCATTTCTTATCTACTTTTTTTCATGTGAGATAGTGGAAAAATGCAATCTCTTAAAACCCATGAATGCACTTAAATGCAATCTCTCAAACTCCACAAAGAAAACTTAAATGAAGAAGCACATGCTGAAGATGCCTTCTTGTCATTACATTTTGCATTAGGAAGTATAAGGCACTGTATTCTAGAATTATTTTAAAGCATTTCCTTTTGCCTATTTTAAAAATTTCAAAGTAAAAATTATAGAAAATAAATGAAAAAATAATTGAAATCTAAGTCTACTAGAATATGACCATATTCATACAAGTGGGTCATATAGGTCTAAACAAAACTAATAAATCAGGAAAATGCTTGCCAGATAGGATTGCACATATACCAAGCCAGGCAAAAAATCTCCTAAGTGTTAAATATATACTAAGACAGCAAAATAAGTCTGAACATTATATTTAATTTCATATGTTTATATATTTCAAACATATCGGATGGTATGTTTTATATAAACTACTGTGTGCTTTATATTTTTGTACTGAACTTTCTATTTAATTTTATATTTAAGTGTCTTCTTTCCCTCTTTGATGTCAAAAATATGCAACTGAAATTCTTTATTATTTAGGACAAAATGCTTTATTATTTAGGACAAAATGATGTAATTAACTGAAGTATTTCCCTTTATGCATTTTCCACTAGAACTAGAAATTCTCTCATCCTGGCATTTCTAATTAATTCTCCTTCTGTGTCCATTTCCCATGCTCACAACTAACACACCAGGCTGGATATTAATGTATCTCAGTTGTTTCTTAATAAGTAGCATCTGTCAGCAAATTAATTTCTCCATCCCAGTGGAAGCAACACGTCCTCAGCTAGAGGAGGGCTAATTTTACAACACTTTTGAAAAGTTCTGGTATTTACTGCACACAAGCATATCCATTTGTAAGCCAGCTACCTGAAAAAAAGATGTTCCTTACAGTGAAATGCCATAAAACAGCAAAGAAAAATAAATTATTCTTCCATTCTGATGTATTGTACCGTGTGTCATTTTATAAAGCAACCTGTTAAATCATAAAGTACATCTTATCAAAATCGCTAGCCTCAGAGACAGCTGTGACAGATGAGTGTGTGAAAGCAAGCACAGAGTTCTGGAAGAAAATGATCTTGTGGGATCACCCCTCTCCTTGTCTCCATTCTCCAATTTACACCAACCTAACAGATTTGTGTTAAATGAAGCAAGACTTTGCATTGATTTTCTAAAGAGTCAGAGTCCAGCCCAGTGTGCCTAAATGACCTCTTCCTTGCAAGCTAGGGAGAGAGGTCACGTGGTATAAATTCCCCAGAAGAGGAAAATAAAGGCAGGGTGGCTGCTCCAGAAGGAATTTTGTTAGAACATTTGTAAGGACCTTTGAATAAGTATTGAGAGCGTATTTCAGAAATCTGTTCAAGCAGGATCAGATTCATGCCACAATGGAAAATAGAGGCCGAAGTGTAAACAGTGATGTCAAAAGCAGTTCACTCCCCTCTTTCTCACTGTCCCTCCATTCTTTCTGTTGTTTAGTGAAACATTTCTGGACACACTGGCCTGACCAAGAAGATGCTTCTAGATTTAAGGGAACAGAATAAGAGATAAGAAATTTTTATTCTTTGATCTGAATCTCTTTTCCCCATCCTTCATTTCTTTAATGAAAGCACTTTTCTCCTGTAAGGTATTCTCTGCAAGTAGAAACACCAGGTCGGTAAGAGGAACCCTGGCTTGCAAAGGTGTCAGCCACAAGAATACTCAGCCCGTATTACTGGGACTGAATTCACTGGCAATTCTACCTGCACACAGTCATCAAAAGGCAGCACTACACCTGGGGTTTTTTTTCTTTTCCATGGGGTCATGCTATAGCCAGGGAAAATAACAACTGCATAAGGTTATTATAGGTGGGATAGGGCTGACAAGCTGAAAAGGCAGCCAGCAGTTTGGCTGCCTAGCAGACATTATAGTTATTTTTGGGCTGTCATAGCACAGCTACCAGAAGAATGAAGTATGGGGCAAGCTAGATGATTTAAAGAGGATTCAGTTCTATATGGATCTGAATCCAGAAATATGACTGAATTATCCATTTGAGAATAATGTTAATGATAAAAGTCAGTATTGTCATGCCAGTGACATACACCCTGCTCTGCTGGATGAGGAAGAGATGGCCTGCAGGATGTGCACTAGTCTGACGAAGCACTTCAGGATGGGGCTGCTAAAGCAGACAGACAAGTAATACATAAAATCACATGCAGAAAGAAGCAAGATACAGGGAAAATGCTATGGGGAAGAATATGCTGCTTGTTTTTCAGCATGCACATATTCACATTTCTAAGGAGAAAAGCAACTCATGGGGAAGCAGGATTAAGCTCTCTTGCACACACTTTCAGAGCAGCCCAGGTTGGCAAGCTCACTGGAAAAGTAGCTGAAAGTTTTGCAACACAGTGTGGTCCTTTCTATTTTAACTGGTATCTCAGTTACACACACTATCTTTTCTTGCAAGGCAAGAAGGCTAATCACCAAAACTGTGAGTTAAAACTGACCTGAAGATTGCAGCCTCAGATCAGTCTCCTAATTAGTATGCTCCTTTTGAACATAGCACAGTGCAGATTAATACAGAACTTGCCTACACACATACGCAGAAGTGCTCCTCTAGAGCCAGTTTGCCCCAGTCAGCCCTCAGCTCAGCACTGGTTTACACCAGCCCAGCCAAAGCTAGCATTGCTAGTGACACCCACTTCAGCTAGCCAGAAAATGTATGGAAATACAGCAGAGGAATTATTAGGCAAAGAAATAACTGTGCCTCCTTTCTTGTCATCACACCAGCAGTAAGACTGAAGAGTGGCGGGGGGAGGCCCACATGAGGACATCAAGATCCACTCAGCAAAGGGTGGATCTATTTTGGGTCACTGAGCTCACTACGCTAGCAAATTTTACCAGTTATGTGGAGGTCGTTCTACAGCACATGATTTGTGTCTGTTTTATTAAAATTCTGATCTATGAGAACAAACTCAACAGAATTAAATGGAGCATTTGTTTATTATGGTTTGAGGAAGCAATGTTCTACCAGCAATATATTTATCTATTTTTTATTAAAGAACAGTTTAGGAAAATGTGTCATTATAACAGAATAATCCTTTCTTTCCTCTTCTTATAACAACAGGAGGCAATCTTAACATGTCTCAGAAAATGCCAAACATGTTTAATGAAAAAAGTTCAAACTTTTCTCACAACCCTACAACCCTACATATTCAAAACTGTTATCTGAATTATGAACTGTACATCGAGTTACAGTTGAGGTGACTTCACTTCCCCAGGCAGCCTAAACCAACAAGCTTAATAATAGCAACAACAAAAAAAGAAAATCTCAGGGGCTAGACACAGTTTATTTCTGAGCCTAGACTCTTCCAAACTCCTGCACTTGGCAAGAAGCAGGTAAACTACTTCCCTGGTCCCTGTTGAAATTCCTTCCTATTTTTAAAATCATAAAAAGCAATACAATACAAACCTTGTACTAGAAACTAAGAGTACCTATATTCTCCCCAAAGAACATTGTGCTCTTTTTTCAATGTATTTTCCATTGTGACTCTTTAATATGGTCTCATTTCTACATATAAAATATGCTCAAAGTTTTCATTACATCTTACCATAGCAGGTTCCTTTGCACTGGAAGACCATTGAAGCCTAATAAATACAACAGATGGGCTGACTTAAGAAATGCAACTGTTGACAGCTTTGTTTATTTTTTTTTTACCTTTCTTTTTGTACAGAGATGAATTTCATTACTTTGCAATATACAAATATATAAAATAGTTGATGCTGAAATAGCAGCTGCTACTGACTGTCAGCCTGAATTCGTCAGTGTTAAAGAAACCTGGGCTTTACATTTGCTAGATGTGGCATACTCACACCATATTTAAACAGAAAAATTTGTAAGAAGCAAAATAAAGACTAAATCAAAAACAAAGATCAAAAATAAGACAGGAGCATTAAGAGAACAGTAGGTACTGGTAAAACCTCTGAAATTATGGAGCTGTACATCAGCAAGATGTAGTTCATAAAAAAGGTAAATACCAGCAGCATATGAATGACAATGAGGGTAAGATACTAATCCTGGAAAAACATAAGGGTTTATAAATATTTTGCTATTTCATGCTTAGTATATGGTTTCCTAAATGACTATTGATTATAAATAGTTATTTTTTAGAAGACATCTGAAATACTCTGAAAGACAGATGCTAACATCTGCCAACTCCAGTTTGCTATACATAAAATAATAATAAAAGCCTCATATATTTTTATAGTTATTCAAAAGCCCAATTTGGCACAAGATTGTAGGGGAATTATTAATATACAGAAAAATACAGTGTTCATAATCCCTGTAAATGGGAAATGCTAATGTCAAGGGGTCTCAACAGTCAATCTTCAGCTATAGGAGCAAACCAGCATTTAGTTTTATTCCAAGAATTACTTCTGAAAAACACTGTTTCATGACAGCCTTTTTCCAGGGCTGGCAGCCTCTGTAGCACTCTTTCACATGCCCAAGTCCATCAGAGCTGTTCATCAATCCCTGTTAGCGTCGTGCTCCAGTAGTCACTACAGTTAAAAATAACATCTGCAGGGAAGAGAGCAGTAAGTTTGGGCTACTTACAGAACTGCACAGTATCCAATGTGAATTAGCCTTTAGAGCAGGAAAGTGATAAAGTTAACCTTGAAAGACAGCAGCTGTAAGCCTGGCATTTGACAACATAACCTCAGGGGAATGAGGTTTCACAAAAGAAAGGATAGGGTTTGGAGAAATAAAAGGTGCATTACTCTAATGATACAAAGAATCAGATGCTGGAAAAATCTTTTAGTACAGATGCTAAAATGTTATTTAAAAATAAACGACAATGATAGAAATTTTTAAAAAAATTAAAAAATACAACTGGGGTAGATAGCTACTTAAGATTACATTCTTTCCTACTGCAAGCCCCAGCAAGCTGCAGTGCTCCAGATGCTGCCTGAAGTACATACAGTATCCACACTATGCTCAAGGCTGCCCAAGATATTTGACTAGAGTCCATGGCTCTGCCTTGTTTCTTTGTCGATGGACACTGCGTGCTTCAAAGAGGCTCATCCAGGTGGCACCCAGTCATAAGAGCTGGTTCAAACAACCCCACCAGTTCCAGGAACTTCCACATAAAACTGCCTTTGCCTACATCTTGGGTTTACTCCGATACCTGACTGCTTCAGGTCTCAGCACATTACCTCTTCCACCCCATGTGGGATTAGGGAAGCATGGAACCAGGGCCTGCTATTCCACAATTTGCAACAAAGTGAGTTGAGTAACTCACTGTAACACTTCTGATACACCTGTAAGCAGGGGCCAGATCACACAGACACTGCCCCATCTGCCCTTCTCCATCTGAAACAGGCTCCAGAGTTTGCATACAGCATACATTTTCTAAATTGTAACACAACAGAGCCGGTGAGAGTGAAAAAAAATTACAAGTTGCCCATAGCAGTACAGACTGAAGGTAAATGACAAAGGAACAGAGACAAAACCTGCATCAGTCCTGTCTTACTACTTTTTTCCAGAAATTCTGGACTTTACCAGCCCCTTGAGATGCCTGTACTTGCTACCAAAGGATGTAATTTCTACATTATGAATTTGAGCGTATACAGATTTTCACAAAAAATTTCTTTTTTTCTTGAAACATTCTGCTTTTATTCTGTAAAATGCCCATCAGATAAACTCAGGCTCCAGAAGTGGACAAAGAAGTAAAGGCTTTTATACAATAAAAAGCAATTCAATGAAGTAATTTCTCAACTGCTCTCATTCAACCCAAAAAAAATCACATTGTAAAAATAATCTGAGTAACAACATTACAGGCCTTACACTGGAAAACTTTAAAACCAATTTCATACGGGACCAGGAGTAAATATAGCTTGACACTTCACTAATAATCCAAAAATCTCTACTTAATTTTGGAAACTATAAAGTTCATCTCAAACTATACTAAAATACTTCATAGTAAACACTTCATGGTCTTACTCATTGCAAATGTTTTGCATCACTCATATAAAATACTCTTTACTGTGTATCTAGATATCTAACAGTTTTTCAATTAGTGCCTTACCTCCTTTACTTGCACAGCATTTTGTGATCAACTAATGATGCATCCTTTTCATACATCAAAAGAGCAAATCAAATCGTATCTTCATAGTCACTTCTTAAACACGAATTTGTTGATTTAACTATATTCCTAAAGCATCACTCATCTAGACAATCAGTTTTTAGATATTGTTGCTTAACCACACAGCAGCAATTCAATGGGATGTGTTTGTTTGCAAAGGAAAAGGCAGACTTTGCAAAATACTATGGTTTAAGCACCGGAGCTCTTTTGCTTCAGAAGCTACTTAAATTCCTCTGACAGTTGCTCAATAAATAACTCAATTACTTACACTCTAATGGGCACAAATAGAACTATTTGAAGACTGTGAATGAGAATGGTTTATCAGAGCCAGACTCATTCATTTTTAAGACAAAAAAGGACCTACAGTTCTGCTTCAATAGCGATAATGTTTGTATTATTTTATGCTAATATTAACCACGTAGAAAGCCATCTACAAACAACATCAAACATGTTATCTCCTAGGAATCTTGCAATGCTAGTTATGTTTTTATAAAAAAGGCTTTTAAATGCTATTTAAACTGTGAAATACTCAAGTGTGATCACTGTCCCTCTATTTACTTCAACAACTTGTGCTGCCTTGGCTCATTGGAATATGGAAAATTTTCCATATTTAGACAATAACGTCCTTTAAGACCAGTTTTCATTGACCTTTAAATCACCATAATTTGCTCTCAGTAACTATTAACCAGGACAAAAGTGAAGACTTATTTAAAAATGCTTCTCCTTATGGCATATCCTACTGAACTTTCACTTCAATGAAAAAGTCACTTCTGAAATGAGACTCTGTTTTCCATTTGTAGGGCTGACTCAAATTGCTGAAAATCAACACTCTGAAAAAGTACAAATTTTCATTTACCATTTGCACATTTTAAAAAATGTAAATAACCTGATAAGCAGCACTATTTCTCTACTTTCTTCTTGTTGCATTTACAGTATGAATGAATGTATGAGACAGACCAAATTTTTAGTAGTGTTCAATAACAACAACTTTTAACATTGGGAAAAAACTGCACGTTCAGCTCTATCTCAGTCAGAGAAACTGAGAAGCAACATGATTATTCTTAAGATTTATGTTATCTGATGTCAACAAAATTCCAACATAGCAGTTGTTTTCTGAAATTCACTCACAGAAGTATTAAATTTTTTCCCGCAAAACCCAGGACATGTATATTACCTATACAAAGTGGTTTTCAATTATAGGGAATTTAATATATTTAAGAATAAAATAATGATTTTCTGACTCAATTAAAAATTACTAGAATCCTTTATCATAAAATTTGAGAAAAGAATTATAACAGATGAAACCCCAAGTAAACATTTTGAGCATTAAACATCTAGAATATATCTGGCCTACTGTGGTAAAAAGTCAGGATCAACATTCTGGGAAAAAATGCAGCACACAACAATACCAGCTAACACAACCTAATATTGCTGGTCTTCATTACACATGTACAGGAAACGAAGAACAGGATACGGAACGGACCTAGCAAGGAGTCTTGGAGCCAGTCCAATGTGGTGATGGAGTATTCAAAAAGCACCATCTAGCAGTCACATAGAAGTGTTTCTGAAATGTGATTCGGGAGCTTCCAGCCTCTTGAAGTGAATCAAAGGCTCGAGTCCAGTGTCAGAAAGCACAGAAGTTTTTCTGAGGATATTGCCTTTGGAAGTCTACATCCCACGTTTTATGTCATCTTTTGAAGATGACATTTGTTTCACTGTGAGATTGAATGTGGTGTACCAACCATTCATCAAATGACTGACATTACAACCACCCTTAGGAAGAATCTCATTTTGAAGCACGGAACTGGAGCATTGCTACATTCTATGTCAAGTAGCAAAGTAAAAGTAGAAAGAGACACATTGCTTGCAGCAAACAGAAATAAGGCAGAATGGAAATCTTTTTAAATACACTGTTTTCCTGAGAATGACAAGTTCCCCATGCTCATATACTACATATTCATTAACAAAAACATTAATTAATTGAGCAGAAAGCAAACAATATTCTGTATTTTCACTGCCAGAGATAAATATCTACATGTCATGTTTAAGAAGCTCCTTGTGGATGACCAAGGGAAACTCTCAGACATACTGTTGCCTAAAACAGGCCATATGACCGTCGACATACAGTGCAGCAAACCTGTACATTCATATGTGCTTAGAATAAATCTAAAGAACTCTTAAGAGAAAAGTTAAAAGAAACCGAACATACCCTCTGATATAAAAAAGTTGTCATAATATTGTGAACTTCTGAAATGGAAATGTGCTGCTGTGTCTTTGTGAGCTACATTAGAGCTTTGTCTCAGGAACAGGAAGCTCTTCTTTCAGATGGAAAAATTCCACCAGAATGCCAAAAAAAATAGTTAATTTCAGTATACTAGAGTACTAAAATAAAGTTGTGAGAACCCCTAAACTCCCTTCTTCCTTAAGACAAAGCAAAAATTCACGTTAAATGTAATCACTTTGGGAATGAAGAAGGAAAAACGAGAGTTTGCTTTTGACCATCTTTGTGCCAAAGGCATGGGTTCTCCTTCAATACCAGCTGAAGCTTCCTTTTCTTTTTCTGTACTTCTCAGTTAATGGTTTCCTTATTTCTATCAGTTGATTTAAGCCTTCCATATCACTGTCTGCCTATAGCTGGAAGTCCTTGCTTTTCTTACAAAAGCAACTTGCTTTGTTTGGTTTATGCACATTCATCTATTTGATCTATGCTCCCGGCAGGCCCTTACCCACCATTTTCTAAAAGATACTGGGTTTCCTGCACGTGGCTTAATCACCTCATACTCGTTAGCCAAAGAAGCAGAACTGACATTCAGTGCCACCACTTAACTCAAAGAGCAGTGGCCAGGATGTAAGATGTCTCGCAACATGTGGATGTTTCTCCACCCAGTTGCAAATTACATGTTACTGCTACCCTACAATAGATTCGGTAAAGTTATTATGACCTAGTCTTTTTATTTTTAGGGTTATTATAATTAACACTCTTGACATTTTTTATTGAGCAGTGCCCATAAGAAAACAGTTTTATGTATCTATAAAACTTCTCTAAAAAAGGATGAAAATGCCTTGCAAAAAATAAAAGGATCCACTTCAAACCCAAAACTTTTTTTCTGGTCATTTTCAGAAGCCTCCTATGCATATGGCTCTCTCAAATGTAGTATGTAAAAAGCTCCTGGACCAAAACACCTAGCCATAAATATAGAGAAACACAAGATATATTACAACACGCAATCATCCCACTGGTTATGCTCTTAAAGGCTGTCTTCATTTTTGATTTTTCATTTTAAAACTTGACTATCTAATTAGAAAGTTTGTAGATAGAGACAGAAAACTATGATGTTAGAATAGCCAAGCTACTGCAAAGTTACAGTGATTTTGCTAGGGTTTTTCCCTCTTCTTTCAGACTTCACCAAATACAGTTACAGGAATTACTGTAGGGGTTTTTTTAAAAGCTACTAAATATCTTGTATTGGAAATGCAACAATAAGACAGTGTTGGACTGCTGAGTAATGAGAATATTAAAACAGAGAAGCTGCTGAATGTGTAAGCAGGGGATTTGGGTGGTGCCGAAGGACGTGTAACAAATGTACAGAAAACGAGTGCTGGAGAAACTCCAGTGTAAGCACACCCATTAAAGGAAAACATCCTCTGGGCATGGGCTGGGATATATACAGAATGAGCTAATAAAGCAATGTAATGCTTCTAAATCACTGGTATCTCATCTGAATACTACTGGTACCTTGTTTTGCAGTATCAGATGATAACATCGGCAATTACCAGGTACATGGAAAACTCTTTACATAGAAGGAGACCATAGGATTCTTCGATTCTTCTACCTCTAAGATCTTAATATTAAAAAAAAAAAAAACAAAAAAAAAAAAAAAAAAAAAAACCCCACCAAAACATGCACTAGATGTTTATCAGTCTAACAGTTCTCTGGTACAAGCTCATGTTACCAATGCATAAATCCCTACTGCTGGTGATACCTAATTGCAAACACATGCAGTAAGACCATTTATTTTTTATCCCACTGATATCTGGAAGCAAGCTCTTTCCCTTCCACAGCCCTAGGAAGGGAGAAAGATGCCCACACGTTTTTTCTTAGTAGTGTCCAAGCAATGAGTTGCAAGTTGTTTGTTGTCTGTTGAAGTTGTCTGTTTGTTCACGTGGCACAAGCTGTTACTGTCTGGGTTGTCCTAAATGAGTACTAGAATGATGCAGAATCCCCGTCCATGGAAATTGACACAATATGCAAACTACTGTCAAGAACAAGCTACAACTTCAGGGCTGTCCCAAGGCCCCTCAAGGCAGAAGGGACCTGTACCTGTCATTTTGTACAAAAGGAAGGATGGAGTAACTTCATTTGCAGACACTGCATGGGATTTGAAAGGTTGTCTTTGAAAACGTGTTGAACTCAGGAAAGCTAAAGTTCTCCTATTGAACGAAGTGACTCTTAAAAGGTTTGCTTTGGGGGTCAAATTATGTTGACAATTAGGAAACTATAAATGTGTCAGGTTGACAGAGGCTGTTTCATGAGGTGAAAATTTTAGTAGATAAATATGGCTTGTATAGAGTCGGACAGAGCTAATGAGGAGACCTCTCCTGTACTGTATGACCTGATACTTCAGTGGTGCCATTAGAAGCTCTGGCCCAGTACAAGTGTGAAATTGAAATAAAATCTCTGCCCTTAAAGTACATTTCATTAAGGAATGTACTGCTTTGGGAAACTGGGGAGCTTGTAACCAGAAGGAAATATTGCAGGCTGGCATAGAGCCAAAATCTCCCAAACAAATCAGGAAAATAGGAAGACATTGAAGAGTAACATGGTTATATATTGATAAAAGTCATAGTTATAGATATGAAACTGTAACATGCCAAAATAATACCTCTATTTTAAAATGCAGATACATAGTTTATTTGTTGAAAAGGATATAGCCTACCTTTTATATGTTATTGGCATGAGAAAGAAAGGATCAGTCAGAGTAAAGACATTAAACAAGGGATCACGTACTTTCTGTCCAGTCTTTTGCACGTAGATCCACAAGATGACTGATTTAGTATAGGAAACAAGAAGGTTCTAATAAATACTGCATACTAACTGTCACACAAACTGTCTTTCCCATTTAGTGAAAAGCATCTGTATGAAACTTCTTTGTTTCAGAGGACTGTCTCAGTAGGATGTAAGGAAATGAGGAAGATAATCATATGCCAAAACCCACAGAAGTAAGTTCCCATCAGCTCAAAGTGCAGATGCCGTTGAAAAGATAAATTTGATTCCCCCCAAATCTGTGGAGAAGGGAGAACATTCAGTTCTAACCTCACACAAAGGAATTATTAAAAAATAACAGTACAAGCCAAATGAGGACAGGAATCCCCTGGAAATATCCATGGTTCTGTGAAGGAAGTGAACAAGGGAGCAGAAAGGCATGGCCAATACTTCAATTTTGGCCGCCTTGCTCAGAAACCACCAAGGATGTCTGTAGAAGAGTACTGAGTCTTGCTAGCTGTCTTCCTTAGAAGACTGTGTTAAGAATGACCAAACACTGCTGCCAAAGATTTTGAGAGTCATGTTTTGAAAAGGGATGGCCTCATTTCCTCCTGCTCACAGCCAAGATGTATTCCATCCAGAAAAAATAGAGCAATGCACCTACAGACTTAGGTCTGAAAGCCAGAAATTCCACACTTGTGATGTACTTTAGGATAAACCTTTTATGACCATGATTAAAAGTCCCTGAAATATTACCTGCAGAAGAAATCATGTATGAAGTTTATGAGAGCAGG
This sequence comes from Drymodes brunneopygia, assembly GCA_013400955.1. Taxonomy (NCBI): domain Eukaryota; kingdom Metazoa; phylum Chordata; class Aves; order Passeriformes; family Petroicidae; genus Drymodes; species Drymodes brunneopygia. The sequence goes on from VZTZ01048398.1 coordinate 182,066, forward strand.
AAGAGGCTAATAATAGGTAAAGCTCCAACTTAGACACGACTAAATAGAAGAACAACTTGAAGTGCTACTTCTGCAAATACCATCCCCTTCAAGTACTGCTGTAGGTTATACCTACATGCAAGCACCAAGTACATACAAAAAACCCCATCACATGAAAGATGTTATATTTCATAATGCCTGGTCAGGACTACCTATTCTCAGTTTAGCACAAGCTAATCATTCATGATTTTATTCTGAGGCAGGAGTTTAATAAAAAGATAAAAATTCACACTGTACTTAAATGGTGGAACCTATTGCCAAAATATTATGAAAAGCCATGAATTTAACAGTTCTATAGAGACCAGATGACTACATGCATATAAAATGAAGAATATCATAATGTTTTCAAAAATCAAGACATAACTTCTTTTTCCTTCAGTAACTTCTTACATGAGAAACTGGCTTAATATTTACAAAGCACTCTAAGACCAAAATGAGGTCCACTGACATATTCTGTGCAAGATCCTCACACCTTCCCCTGCAGCAGCATTACTGTCTGCTGACAGACCAAGCTGAATACCTTAGGCACAATCCAATCTAAAAGACAGTCCAGGGGAAGAGAGGAATTCAACACTCTCTCACTGCGCTAATTCTCCTTTTCCAACTTTTCAGAGCAGGGCAAATGTTTTGCTGGGATGATTCTATTAGCCTTACCTTCAAGCCAAGGAAGCAACAGCATGCTAAGCTAAGTTTTAGCTAGATGAAAGTAACAGCAGATCAAATTCATGCCAGAAAGTAAAATTACTGAATACCACGAACTCAATGGCAAGGCTACACACAGGAAAAAAAAAAAAGGAATGAGAAAAAAGTTGCCTGGAACACGTCAACAGTTGTCACCTTCACAAAAGACAAAAATGAAAACTGACCAATATGTATTTCAAAAGTGCTTGGTGAGGAGTTGCAATTGCCATCATCATCAGGCTTTAGAAGACATAAAGAGAACGATTGTCTAAAATTAGAAGAAATGCTACAGTCATGCTAATTCTCTGTAGAAATGTTACAAAATAATTTGACATCCGAACCACGGTGTTAATACAAACACCAGATCCTTCTGAAGAACAGAAGTCTATTTAATAATATAATCTATTTTCAAAGAGGGATTTTGCTGTTCTTTATGTCTTTACTGCAAAACATTTTGATCTCATATGCTATCATAACAGTTAAGACATTAAGAAGATAGGTTAAAAAGCCTTCACATTTCCTTTTTTCCACTTACAGATTAAAATTCCACATAGTTTTCAGAGAAGAAAATATTAGGAAAAATAACTGCGAAACTAGTACTTTGTTACATCTTTTAATAAAGTTTTATGTTACACAATAATCACTTCTAGCTAAGTGAAGATACTAAGATAATTATGTATAGCAACAATCAGATGAATGAAGTCCCTAAAAAGACATACGTATACATATATATGCTTTTCTAAGGGAGGAAAGAAACATCTGGATGTGCTGAAAAAAATCTAAGGGAGCTGTTATACTGGTGAAAAAGTTATGTGAATTATATCCAGACATTCTAGTAGTCTCAATCAAGAAAACACCACACATCTAAAGGACAGAGTCACAAAAAAGTTCCAGGAACTGAACTTTCTTGGCTCATGTGATCCAGGAGTACTTGACAAGTTTCTGGCCTACAGTAAGCCAAATCTGGTTTCTGAAGAGACTTGGATGCCACAGACATCCACTGAAATTAAGAAAAGTAATTCCAACAAAAGCCTCATTAAAAACCACAAAAAGATTATTAAATGTACCACAGGATCAACCTTGTGCTGGCAAGTAGACTGCAACTTCTGATGCCAAGGTCTAACATTTTGCATGTTCTGTCACAGGAAATAAATATTTTTGTGTTCTCTAATTTCTTTTCTTTATTAAAAAGTGATGCTATCTTGTAGCTGGCGATCTCAGCATGTAAACATAAACAAAAAAAGAACTCACATTCGCAACATTTGTGTTCAATACCATGCATCTGAATTATTGCAAATGTAAATACACAACATGCATGTAAATAAATATATTCTTGTAGAGAAATAATAAGGAAAGGAAAGGAGTAAGTCTCAAGTTCGTATGTGCTGAGTCAGTCACGCACTTCAGTCAGGAGGAAATCTGGTAAATAATTTCAAATCTGACATATTTTGCCTTTTAAGAGACTGCATCAGATCCAATAGAGCTGCTTTAAAAATGGTTCCTAGCCAACCTAATCTGTGACTGCATCAGGAAGTTATTTCAGAGAACTCTGCCATGCCTGTGTAGCTGCATCAGCTACCCAGGCTTCCTCTGATCATATTCTGTTTGAAATGGCTTTTCCTTCTAGGAATGGCAATATATAAACAGTCACCTAAGATTTTAACAACGTCCAAAGTCTTCAGCATAGCAGTACTTGGCAATTATACCTCCCTTCTCTAAATGCTGAGTTTACACAAGAATCTTAAACTCCTGGGTGTTCTCTATGCAATGTAAAAAGTTGATTTTGGATTCTTAGAGGAAATTTCCATTGAGCTTTCCCATATTTATTCTTGTTGGATGAAAGAACTGTTGTATTTCAGAAATCTGTTTACAGAAATAGATTGTTTCTTGGTAAGTAATCAAAAGCTGTCAAATGTATGTACATGCCTTTTGCAACTGAAGAATTTTACTTTAGGAATTTAAATAATGGATAGAAACTCTGAACCAAGAAGTGACCTAGTAGAGATTCTGAGATAATGCTTTTAATGATAGTGCAAGCATTACAATAAAAGCAGAACTCCATTATATTCCCAGCATAAGTAAAGCTTCTATCTGTACAGGTCCAAATTCCTTCTCACCAACTCCCTGAAGGATCCTTTCTTCCCTCGTCTTCTTCAACAGTAAGGAAGAAGACCAGACAGACTGGTCTTCTAAATTGTGTTTATGTAACAATGTGGTTTAAGTAGGTGCATGTTACAGATCTGTTATCAGATCTGTACTGTTTATTTCTGCTATAATACTCTTATTCATTAAACTGGTGGATTTAAAGCTGAATATTCAGAGCGGGTAATGCTATCCTAAGTTGAGTCTTAATTTTACAAATAAATGTCAGTTATACAGATGAGCTTCAAACCAATGAGTCAAGTTACTTTGCAGCTGCTTCTCTTGAGAAATGATGCTTAATCAGATGGTTAGCTGGTCAGCCATGAATGTTTATTCTAAAATTGCAAAATATTGCTTCAGGGTGAAAACCTTTCCCTGTGCCACAGAGTCCGTCTGTGACTGTAAGCACATCATGTGAGCCCATAAAGTCTTCTAAAAATACATAAGGGAGTCACAGAAGATGATCTCATTTAATGATTCCATGAGACACCTATTTTTTGAACTCTAAATCAAGTTTTGTTGTTCCTTGCCTCAGGAGATAACTTGTGAGCCAGGGGCTTCAAACTCATTTCACAACATAAAGAAGTATAACTGATTATTGAATATTGGAAAAAATCCTTACAGAGGTAAACTAAATACGACACTGCCCTGCAAACTGCAGTGAGATAAACATGATCTGCAGCAACTGGGTAATTTTTAAGTTATTTACCTCCAAGTCTGTTTCTAATGGGATCTGTATTAAACTATGAAATATCACTTTCTGAGCAGTTGGAAGAGGCAGCATTAAAAATATTCCGAAATTGTGAAAGAAAAACAGTCACTTATGCATAAAGACACCACTTACATATGAGTCAGCATAAAGCAGATACACACCATTCTTACAGATGAGAGTACTTTATTTTAAGGTACGATCAGATTATACCTTTTTCCTTGATCGCAACTTCTTGAAAAAAAAATCAATCAAAATTGTAAGGTGGTATAGCCTGGACTAAATCTTACATCTTTTACTCCTTTTCAACTTCTGAATATTAAATTTAATTTTTATTTTTTCTTCTCCATCTCATCAAGGATGTTGTTTATGAGGTATGCTGGTATATAAGGCTTAACGCTAAATGAGTCATGGTCTAGAATGCAATTTCAGACCAAATTGTATCGGTTGTTTTGCACAGTTGGTTTTGGAATCATTTAGAAAAGATTTTTCTTAAGAAAATACCCATATCTCTCTAACAGCACAGTGAAAGATGGCATTGTAGGTATTTTTATTAAGTAGGAAAGAATCTAAGATCACAGGATCACTGAATGGTTTGGGTTGTAGGGGACCTTAAAGATCATCTAGTTCCAACCCCACTGCAAAAAAGACATTAAGGTGCTGGAGCATGTCCAGAGAAGGGCAAAAGAGCTGGTGAAGGGTCTGGAGCACAAGTCCTGGGAGGAGTGGCTGAGGGAACTGGGGTTGTTTAGCCCTGAGGAGACTCAGGGTGACCTTATCACTCTCCACAACTCCCTGAACGGAGGTTGCAGCCAGGTGGGGCTGGCCTCTTCTCACAGGCAACTAATGACAGGGTAAGACGAAACAGTCTCAAGCTGTGCCACGGAGTTTCAGGTTGGACATCAGGAAGACTTTCTTCACTGAAAAGGTGGTCAAGCATTGGAATAGGCTGTCCAGGGACGGGGTGGAGTCACCATCCCTGGAAATGTTCAAGAATGGACTGAATGTGGCACTTGGTGCTATGGTTTAGTTGACACAGTGGCGTTCAGTCAAAAGGTGCAATCAATGACCTTGGAGGTCTTTTAAAACCTTAACAATTCCATGACTCTTATTAAACAGTGTGTTTTTCTCCACAGATACTTCACATGTCTAGGGAGAAAGGGAAAAATAAGTGCATGGGCAGAGATGCTCCTTGTGAAATATTTCATATGGCAATGAGTATCAAAAAGAGGGGTAATGAGACCAGTGTAAGCAAAGACTTAATTTCCAGACACATTTAGCACTTCCTGGAAGGCCAGCAAAATCACCATGGTGGTAAATACTGAGGGGAAAAAAGGAGATGACTTCTCTTACTAAAGGAAGACACCTAAAAGCCTAAAAGCCACAGATCATTAAACAGGTTTAAATAAGCATTCTTGAGGTATTTTTGAACTTTTTAATGTGCACAGAAGTGGGAATTCTTGTTTTCTGCAGTTGACCAGATGGTCCTGACTCATTCTGTCAGTTACAAGGCCAAAATGATTTTCATATTAACAACAAAACCTTGAAGCCATAAGTCTCTCAAATATCTCCTGCTGAAGAATTTGTGAGCAGTCATTTGTTCCCTTACATCTTGCAAGCTTCTTACTTTTGATCAATGCCTTGACTGTAAAAAACTTATTTCTGTTAACAGAGCTATGCACATGCAGCTCATTTATCTCCTTTGCCAGAAAATTCTGCTGAAGGCTCCAAAGTGTTGTTACAGTTTGCACTTGAAGGCAGCAATATACACAATGTTCTCAAACAGAAATCACCATAAATCTCAGACTCTGTGACTTGATATTCAATAGGCAGAGTGAAACAGAAATGTCTATCCTTTCATACCTCATATCCTCCTTTCATCCTCACCATTCTATAAATACAGATATTGTATACAGAGGAAAAGCACTCCATTAACCAACCTATGAAGCAAGAAATTATTAAGCAGTGAAACAGACATTTTGATGATTTTTGATCATTTTAAAGATATCAGTAGATACATATGCAATGCATCCTTAGTACGTATACACAATGTTTTTACATATAAATATATATATATGTGTGCTTGTGTGTGTATGTATAAAATACCAATAACATAAAAATTTTTATAGGCCAAAGTCTGTGCTTTTCAAGTTTCTAAGACAACTCTAAAACTAAGGTCCCATTCTTCTCCAGCCTTCTAATATGCAGCTAGGATTCTAAAACAGTCAGTTAATAAGATTAAAAATATATTCATGCTTAATGCAATTAAACCAACCATTTGCCTTCTTAATGCAGATAAGAAATGCACAAATTTTTGTTTAATGTAGACCAAAAGTGTAGCTTGAATTATCTCAATTATTGCAGTTTTGGCTTACATTCAGCTGTTAGAAAACCCCCGCAGAAATCTGCCAAGAGGAAAATAAGACACAATTACTTTTATTTGAAGTATAAACTTACATACCTTGGCCTCCGGAATGCTAAACCATATTGTTGGCAAGCCAGTCCCACAGTGGGAGTATAAACAATAGGCATGAACCTTTCAATGTCAGAAGCCAGCACTTTATAGAAAAGCTTTTCATTTCGATCCTGAAGACTCATTAGCAGCATGTATCTGTGGAGAATTACATATAATTAGACAGTCATTCAGGGAACATATAAAGGAAATTTAGAAATATAGTGGTGTTTGGATAATTAAAATTATGTTTGTTCTATAATAGCCTGCCTCTTATTGAAAGTATTTAAATTCGTCCTTGTCCTAATAGCACAAATGATTCAGACACAAAGGAAAACAAACAGGTTGAGACAGAGAACCCAAAACCATCACAAAGTTGTCAAACTCTACGTACTCAGGAAGCTAATCCCTCTCAGGTATAAACACTGTGCTGCAATTGAGGATTTGGTCTGTCAGAACCTTATCTGTGTATATGAGTTGTTCCACCTGAAATGAGACCAGCATTTAAATGCAACTTATAAAAGCTTACTCACTTGCCCAAAGAAAACAGAACTAAAAACCTTGAGCTTTGAATGCTCTTTCCTCGATACAAATTTATCTTAAATCCAGACTAATACTTCAAATAAATACTGGAAAACAAAGCTTTTGAAAACAAAGCATACACACATGGCGTTTTGCCCCTTAAGTCTATGTCTGACATGAAATCTGCAATGTTATATCTCCTAACTAAAATGAATTTGAGGACATCCTGTATTTATTTAAAAAGTAAACCAATGAGAAAAAAAAGAATCATAAATGAGAGTGAAAAAAAGTTCATGTTTAGCTTGATCTACTTTTCACTACCACCACACTTACATTGAATAAATACACTATTGTTTCAAGACATCAATCTGGAGGCCAAACTGCAATGCTGAGTGTGACAAATTATGAGTCTATGAGCGACTTCAAGTAATACCAGTTCACATAGGTATGACTCTGTCACTTTGTGAACACTTAAAATTTAGGAATTTAGTGATATTAAACCTTACCTGTCTATTCACTAGTTTTAGCAATGTTAAGTATTGCTATAAAAATTAAGTAGTCTTCTATATCAATAGGTTTACACAAAATCTTTGATTTATGTATACAATTTATGTAGGGTTATTTTAAATTTTCAATGGATTTCTAGTTACTTACATTCAAAAAGTTTACTATGAGCATCATTTTATTATACAAGTGTAGAGGATACATATAGAATACATTCATTCCAAAAGCCTAGAGGTTTATGTACTTAAATATTATTCATATGAACTTTCCTTCTCTGTAATTACGATCACATACCCCAATAAAATCTAATTCATTCTTTAGGAAGACAGAAATATAGCCAGGCAACCATCTGACAAAGAACAGCTTAGTAAATCTGAATGCATTCCATTCAAGCTTAGCCTGTATATCCCTGTATATCAGGGAAGCACTTCTTTTGGGATCTGTTATGTAAACCTTTAACAAGCACTGTAAGTAAGGAAAGTAAAGCCAGTTTGGCAGTTGGCGACTGTAATGAGGTGACAGAAGTGAGGCAAAACAATATCCCTTCCCTTGTGTCATGAAGGGTATTTTGAGCCTAAACAGATAAAGATCTAGAAATCAAAAGTTGCAGTTGTACTCAAAATAACATCACTATGAGGCAAGTGGAACCACCTTCCATCATACACATTAGTTTTGAATGTTCTCCAAGGTTAAATTATATCCTGCTCTTGTAGTTCTCAGCTACAAATATACATAGATACATACTAATATTCTTTCACGTTACTGCATTTCCCTATAGCCTTTCATTTTCCCAGTATTTCATTATGATACAGTATATCTTTCAATGTCCTTGAATTCTCAGAGCATTTTCTTTATTAAAACCTTTCTCCTGAGGATGACTATCCCAACGTTTATCTTCAAAGTTCATGCACGTGTAGTTGTGGATACACATAAAGACATTCCTTTCGTTTCCAGAGAACATTTAATATGATGTTAGAGAATATTATGCACATTTTTGGCCCCCACTCTATATTGGACACTGCAAGCACCATGTGAGCCATAGCAGCATTCTGAAGCAGTTGCCAGTATTTCAATTTTTTTTATCACTTTCTTTTAAAAAGAGGTATGGCTACTTAAGAGTATCGAATACCTTCTCATCACCCTTTCTTATTACTCAGATCAAGCCTAGATTTTAAACAAGGTAAAGAAATCTTTTACAAAAGAAACTAAATGCTTAGCAAAAGGTTTCCTCAGGGGCTTCAAATAAAAAAACCCTATTTGTTAAAACTCTCCACTTTTCTTTTACTGTCCTATAGCATTAAACTGGGGTTTTATTTTCTTATTTGTATTTATCCTGCCACTTTTACATTTAGGATATGCTAAAGAACTTCCAAAAGGAGTAACTGCATACTACTTATATTTTCAAATATTACATACTTGATCATACTCACATATAAGAAATACTATTGTAAAGTGAAAAATATTTCTACAGAAGTGCAATTTTTATCACAAGGCTACTTTTTCAATGGCAGGTATACGTCTTCTTTCTCAGCCTCGTAAATTGCTAAGTTAGGGGTATCATATTTCTCAAAAATTCTTTTTAGAGGGAAAGCCAAAAATGTTTCATCCTCAATGTGGGGGTGGTTGCATACAAAAAGTATGCATCTTTTAGCAACATCCAGGTATCTACACAACTAAATGCATGAAGTGTTTTCCAGCATTGTATTTAAAAAATATATTTAAAATTCAGTATTTAATGGAATTTTTTACTGAAGCCCACATTTAATTGAAAACATAATGAAAACACTGAGAACAATAATTTGTGCTATAAAAAGGGAGAAAAATATTATCTGTCCTCAGACAAGGAGTCTTGAATGAAGATTTCAGGGAAGAGTTTCAGAGGACAAAAACCAAGGTCTGGCAAGTCAGACAGAGGAGGCTGCCAAACATTCAAATTTCAGTGTTTCACTTTTCCCCCCTTGCCTTTACTTCACCTAAGAATGCTTCATACTAGTCTGCTGTTATGAAGGGAATGAAATACAGTAGCAACAAAAGGATATACATCACATATCATCCAAAACCCAAAAGAAAACTGACATAACTACTGGAAAGTTACTGATGATTTCATAGGATAATTGGCCCAACTATCACTGGCATGCACTTTACAAGGCAAAATGGAAAGGTGAAAACAGAACCAACCCTAAATGTGTTAACTGTTATCTTGAAAAATATGAGAGTAAATAAAGAAAGTGGGAGGAAAGGCTATTATTTTTAACCTGTGTAAGACACTTAGCTCCATCTATCCGCATCATCCGTATCTATATAAAAATGCATTAAAGACAGGAAATTTTAAGAAAGAAAACCAAAGTAAGATGGCATTCCCTGTAAAAGCGATTTGATACCCCCTCTCCTAATGTTAATACATCCAGTATTACATTTTACAGTGTGACTCTTCAAAGAAATAAAAGCTCAGGCAGAAGATGTCACTGTGCCAGGAGCAACAATTTCAGTATCAATACAGAGCAAGAAGAAAGACAACTAAGAACATAGAGGGGAGAAAAGAATTTAAATTACTTGCAGAATCCATCACAGCTTTTCCAAATTAAGTTAGAGGAATAGAATTTTTTCCTCTGATTGGTGTCCCTTTTGCTAAGCATACCAGGCAATTGATTTGCTGCTGTTCCACATTCATTTTGTATATGAACTCTTGGTATTTCAGAGTACCACAATTTCATGCTACAAGTTCACAAAGGCATTTCAGCTGTGCCAAAACATGTCATGCTGTGGTTCTATCAACTTAGCTTTATCAATTTACACACACCCTCTTTCCAAGCAAAGGACAATCCTGCCAATGTGAGATGCTGTCATCCACGGCATTTATGTTCCATCAGATGATACCCTTCTGTCTAAGGTATTTAACAGCTTCCACCTCTGCAATATCTAAATGCTTGTACTTAATCTTTTGTATTTGGATGTAAAACACACAAGGATACACCCACTGCCAAGCTCTAGAAGGAAAACAATAGCCTCCCTTCATCTCTTTTCAATCACTGTTTCTATGGGAGCAAAGACTATGCCAGATGCATACTGCAAGAAACATGGGGTTTTTTCTGGAATTAGGACATTGACACTCAGCAGAAGACAGTAACTGCATGCTCTTATGCAAGATTGTCCTTGAGCACCTGCCCTTACAAGGAGCATTTGAGATTACAAGTTCCAATTAAAATAGCCAAAGTCTTCTGACATTCTTCATCGGTGAAGAGATTCAAAGAGTAATTGTGGCAGGATCACAGTCACTCTTCTTTAAAATTCTTTGATACAAATATAAATATAGGAGACCAGAGTACACATATTGCCTTGAGGATCGAGCTCACACACATGCAATGCACATGTTCTCCAAGCAAGCTCTTTATTGACATACTCCAATGAAATTGTCGGACACTTGACTTATAAACCACCTGCAAATCACATTTTGCACATGCAACTTTTTGCATACACAAAATTTTATCACAGAAGCATTTTATCCGCAAAGGAACCCAAGATGTCACCGCTGACGGTCTTAAAAAGAAGTATCTTCTTCAAGCAAATGTTACCAAGTCTTTCCATCAGTGGTCTCAAATGCAGGCTTATGCATATAACAAAATTTTATTTTGCTAAAAAATGGAGGAAACACCACAGCGATATAAAGCCCAAATAATACATGGGAAAAATATTTTTTAATCAAAACACTGCATAGCATGAATAGTCAATTCAGACCTGCTAGGTGTTCATACAGAGTATAAATATGATTTCTTAAAGAAACAATTCCATTTGGAGGGTACTTGTGGATTTATATAATTTAATATTCTTAAGGGACAACCTGACTTAATTTACACAAATTTGCATTGATCCAAGACTATCCCTGAAAGCTTATTTCTTAATTACTATGGACTTGTGTTATGAAAGCACACACTAGCTCAGCTTGGAAGGGACCTCTAGAAATTGCCTCATCTGAACCCCTGCTCAAAGCAAAGCCAGCTAGAGCAGTTTGCCCAGGACCCATTAAGGCAGGTTTTGAGTATCTCCCGTGGATGGTGATCCCACCACAGCTTATTCAGCATTACCAATAAGGCCACAATGTTTATTCACACTGTAAGGGGAAGAAAATTCAAATACCTGGACCAAAAATTCAGCTGAGAAAATAGCACAGACACACGCCACAGAATAAAACTGAGAAATAAACACCACTCTTCACTTTTTTTATATGTTAATTACTAAAATATTAATTGAAGTACTCTGACTAGTGGACATATCAGTGAGAAAAAAGCCTTACTTGTAACAGTTTCAAGCTATTTCTGTGAACTGAAGACTTGCTAGTTTTTTCATTTGAACTGCATCACTAAAACTGAATTAACAAGAATAAATTTGTACTGCAAAGCTACACAGTACCATATAACCTTTATAATAAAGCAGGCATTATAATAAAAACTGGCTTTATGGTACAAAATGGCAAGCTACAGTCTAATGCTCAACACACATGGATGGAATAATTTAATGTTAGCGCTTCTGTTTTACAGATGTCTGGTCACAGGAGCAGGAAACAAATTTCTTCCTTACTTAACTGTTTATTTGAAAAAGACAAAATGCCAAAGAAGAATCATAGGTGGGAAAGAATGACACCAACTTTTTGTTCAATTAAGTATTTACAGATCTTAAGGCTAACAGTTTCGGGGCAGTTTTGGAAAAATATTCTCTAAAGCAAATGGCTTCTGGAAAACATTTTCTTTACATTTATTTGTAACCATATTATATATATCTTTATACTTTTGTATTATTTGTGTCTATCATACATGGATTAGTTATACTTTAAAAAAAATACTTCCTCCCCTACCCCTGAGACAGACAGATTTCTCTTTCCTTTTTTTTTTTTTTACATAATAAAAATAGCTGCAAAGTATTCCCACAATGCTTGGAGACACATATTTTTATTTCATTATTCCCACTGCAGTCAAAACTTCAGTATACAGTGTTTTATTTCAGTTCAAAAGGCACGTCATGCAAAGTTTTAATACTCTGTCATTTAAAACGTGTTCTGAAACACATGAAACAACGAGGTGTGTCATGATGGGACTATCTCACGATGAGTTAAGGAGGAGATGGGGACAGAAGGACAGAAGAAGTTTTCTCCTATGGTAACATCAATGGTTGAACTGGGGGCTTCATGAAATTTTACACTTTCCTATATGCGAGAACTCAGGCTAAAAAAACATTCTGGCCTGGGAAGCTACTGCTCTGTGATAATAACTGAGAGCACTGGAGAACAGTTAACCTACAAAACATTCCACAATTGCAAGCTCTTCACTTGCAAGGAAGGCTGTCCTCATCCTATTCTGACTCCATAAAAAACAAAGATTGTGGCAACTTTAAATATAAAAAAACCTTGTCACCAACAGATGGGTACCTAGACGCCATATATTAAATACTGATAGCAAGACATCCCACAGCAGAGAAAAGCAAGGCACAGGAGGAAAGAAATTAAGAAACAGTGTTTTTAGGAAAAAAATTTAGTACTCATAAATACTTCAAGCCCTTCCCAGATTTTTTTCCTTAAAAATACCCAAGCATAGCAATACTTCATTACATATTAGTTTTATAACATTTTACAAATTTTCTATGTTTTAATGCATATGTATCTATATGCATGTAAAGTCATTACTGACTTTTAGTTTCACGAGTCCATTTGCTTCCAGTGACCTTTGTATCATTTGGTTATCAAAGAAAATTCATGTGAACAGCTTAACAATTTAGCTTAACAATTCCCAATAATCAATAACCACAGCTCAAAAAAATACCCTTAAGTTTCATCTGTACTACCACAAAAAAAAGGTAAGGAACTTGTGAAATGATATGTGGGATAAAATTTCATACCCATACTTTACCTGTCTAGGTCAGATGTCAGCCTTTCAAAATTCTTAAGAATTGTGTAAACCTGAGCATCTTGACCAAGAAAGCAAGGTGGCAATAATCCATGAATATTCAATTGTTGCCTCTCCTCCAAGGTAAAAGCCATGCCCTGAAAAAACAAAAATAAAAACAAAAACCAGGTATAGATGTGTACGAGAGATAATTAAAGAAAACTGCAGCAAATCATAGCATAGATAAAGTCAGCATCTGAAAAACTACTTAAACAGAATTTAGAATTGTGCAATTATTTTGAGCAAAGATTCTATCGAGTCATAAGGGGATAGGCCTGTACAGATACAATAACTCCATCCCAGCACAGAGCTAGTTAAGGTCTCCTGACTTGAGAAAACACCTTGAGATCCAATAAAGAGGAAAAAATAGCAATACAGTGTTTCTGCATTAATTCTTCTGTGGAAAATAAATGCTACAGAGGTACTTTCACAATCATCTCTATAGGAAAACTTTTAAAACATCTTTGTTCATGTTACCATTAGAATTAGCTGGGTCAACAAATGACAGGAAAAAACAGGGAAAACAAGAGCATAAATACAAAAGGCTTCCTTCAGTCTACATTTTCATTACTCTTGTCTTTTCAAGAGAACAAATTCAGTCCTTTACACAACGTCCTTATTACCTTTCACAAAACATTTGGTGAGTGATACAGCGTAATAAATTCATGCCAGCTACTTTGGTCACCTCGACAGACTCTTCTTTTCTGTTTCATTTTTGAGTTGTTTTTTTCTCAGAAACAGTCACCTCATATGGTTTATTCTTATGGAACAAAAATATATTACAAAATCTTCCTGTATCTTACTAGTCTACATTTCTTATACCATTTTTAATCTAAATTTTCAAGAGGTTATGTCATTGTGACTTGAAAAAAAAATAGGAAAAAACCTTAAAGCAACCCCATCACACAATCTGCTCTATAATGCCATCAATCAAGTTGTTACCCTTAAGTGAAATGATGACTGCAAAAAAAAAAGAAATATCTTATAATGAACATCTCCATAATAATAATAATAATCAAACATCTCCAGAATGTGCTTTTCCTACCCTAGACAGGAAATGAAAGGACACCAAGTTTAATAAAGATCAGTAACTGTTTTCCTGTAGTTCCCCATGCATGAGAGGTTTCAGAGGTTTCCAAATGCATACAAAAAGTCTGCTTTTTTTTCCCTAATGAACTTTCTGTGACCAGATATGTCATGAATGTCTTCAGCTGCTATCCCATCTTGAAAAACCATGGAAGAAGGAAGAGTCAACACTTCTCTCAAGTTTATTCAATGTTGATCCCTCTTATCTCCACTAGACTTTTTTGGGCTTAAAAAATCCACATATGCTCACGCACACTTCAAAACCAGTTCCAAGTGACTGGACTTCAGGGAGCTTCATAGTTTTAGTAGATCTTCTAGTGCTGGCAGTAAAGCGGCAATCCAGTTATTCTCTGCAATTCTCCTTTCCCATTTCCATTAGTCAAGTGGAATGAAAAAAATTTCTGAATGTCTGTATTTGGCTTTACATTAGGAATAAAATATGAACGTTAATTACTATAATAGGGTTTCCCCTCTGACTGGAAAATATATTTTATTCTAAAACAAACACATGTGTTACATCTTGCCAAATGCCTTTTTTAAAAAGTACTTCATCTTGGAATAGCATACTTTCCATGTATTACTGCAGCTTCTATAGTAAGTGTTAATTTCTTTGGTTCATTGCTACAAAAACACAGCACTCACCAACACCGCCTAGGCTATATACGGCTAGAAAATTCTTTCCTTGAATATTCCTCTTTCGCACAGATATTATGAATTTTTCAAAGTTCTAAGATGAAATGTTAATTCTTTTCTTCCTCCCTCTGATCCCATATGTCAGAGTTTGGATCTTGG
>VZTZ01048399.1:0-30838 GCA_013400955.1 Drymodes brunneopygia
GAAGGAAGGAATTTTGGAAGGTGAACAGGGAGGGTGGTGGACAGGGAGAGTGACATAGCTTATGTAGAAACATACCACCCTTTCAAGAGTCCCAAAGACATCTCGTTCCTCCCCTTCATCTGGTCTTCTTTGTGGTGAGGGTCCCTCACCTCCTGCTGCCAAAAAGTATAGAATCCAATGGATTAATATACATTTGGGCCAGGTGGGAGTGCCCACGTACCTCCTATGCAGGAAGCCAGTTTCACACAGTCCCTTGCAACAGTGTGGATCTGTTGCACCATGTTTCAGTACTCTGGTGCAGGGTCTGGGGACTCCTTTGTTGGGGGTGGCTTTGATGGGTCATGACACCCCCTCTGCTGTCCTTCATGTGGATGTGAATTTTCCCAGGATGAAGGGGCCGCACAGCTGAGCTCTGGCTGGAGGTTTGTTTACCACCCAAAACCTCTCCTCCCGCCTACTCGTTGGTGTAGGGGTCTGTTTGAGCCTGGTAGCTGATAGCTGTGGGGCTGCGGTCTCCACGTCAAGGGTGCAAAGCTTGATCCCTCTGTGAACATATTCTTCTTCCCCCAGCCCAGACCTGAGTCACTTTATCTTATCTCCATCAACAAGCAGTGTAGGGCCTTAGTCAGGGTTTGGTGGTCTTCAGCTTCTGTAATATAGTTTTGCTATAATAAGCAAAAGTCCTTCATGAAGATATCTAAGCCATAAATTGCAACATTTCAGTCTCCAAACCATTGTTGCATGCCAATCAGGCTAGACCAAGAAAAGACTGAGTGGGAAAAGCATATCCATTATTTGTTGGTATTTTTCTGATTTGCTAGGCCTCACTTACCTCTTTTGATTGAAAATATAGCTTTATATTTTTGAATGTGTTTGGACTATGAATCAACCAGAAATTCATAGAAACTAAATCTGCACAAAATTTTATAGAAAATTCTCACAAAAATATTTTTAAAAATTTGTAGGGTTCTTAGATTCATGTCACAAGTTAGTTTTGGTTTTTTCTGTCCTTCCCAGCATCAGAAGTTGACAAGAAGGTAGATGTAGTATGTGCTTTTTGAAGTCTATTTAATCTTAATTTCCCTTAAGGAACTTCAGAATCTTATTTTAATGACTAACCAGCAAGAAAAAACCCAACTAGATTATTATACAATGCGTACAAATAGTAAGGACACTCTTAATTTTATAATCCGGAATGCCTCTGAGTGAATTAAGGTACTACCTTCTGTAGCAGGGGATCTTGCTTCATGTATGCTGACCCATATAAAGTAGGAAAGGCAGGGGCTGCAGCCATTTTCTTATTGTATTGGAGACAGTATGATGCTAGACCATCCTGAGAGCTGTGATATAGTTTAATTGCTGAATATCATTAAACAGATTAAATACTCTAATTAATATTGCTAAAAATACTAAAAAATACTTACCAAAACACCCTTAACTGGGAAAGTTTGATCCTTTTACTACACCTCTCCCCATGTTCATCCATGCAGGACTAACCACAGTACAGCTCTTATTTTGGACAAATCAGCGCCCAAATACTCTCCTTCTGCTTCAGAGTATTTTCTTTATTATTTTCACTCCAGTCAGGCATTTTCTCATCTAAAATTCTTCCTCATATATCTCATGCCAATATCTGCATAATGGTAGATTATATCTTTCAGGGACTCTCCCACAGCAGATGAATTCTGAAAGGTGACTTCCTAAAGAATTCTATCTCCTGTGGAATTTTGTGATTTTTCTGTAAAAAGAAAGTATGCTTTTTTACTTAATGACCTTTCTTGCACACCTAGCCTTGGGATCTAAGAAGGAGCCTTTCTGGATTGTGCTTCTTTAGTATAGATTCCACTATTCCTTTAGTAAGGAATTCTGTGAGTAATTGGTGAGACAGAGTAACAACCCATGTACATTCCAAAGAGGAAAACAAATATTTGTCATGCTTGTATGGGAACATTTCACTTAGGCTAGCCTGAAATGCCAAGAGCTAAAAGGTGTTTGTACACATTGATTTAGACTAATGAGTCTGTTTTCAATAGTTTAAATTTTGACAGACTATCCCATTCCCTGGATTATTTCCATACAGGCATGCAGTACATTCAGGAGTACATTTGCAAGTTCAGGGACCGTATTTGCAGGTCTGCACCCCCTATAAAGGTTGGACAGAGGGCTGTGTGGAAGCAATAGCACTGTATGCACACAGATATGCTCCGTTCAGCTTTTACAAAGTACAGCAATCAGAATGGGCAAAAGATGAACTCTTCATGCAATGTATAGTGGCATACTTTGTTCTGCTATTAATCTCACAAGTAGAAATAATCTAGGTAACTCATTTGGAGATCACAGTGAACATCTGAGGCAGAACAGAGAATTTGCCATGGTTTTGTGTTAACCTGAATACTTATTATTCCAAGCACATTACCTTATCTACCTTCTTTTTTTTCCCCTTCTGTCTTCAAAGGGGTCAAAGACATGCACTCTCTATATATGCAAAACTGACAAGAGTTCATGTTTTTTGAGGTTTTTTTGCTGCAGAGATTACCAAATATGCATTCACATACAGAGTGATCAGCTCCATTTACTTGCCAAGAAAGTGCTGTTGTTGGTAACCTCTTTTCAGTGCAGAATTTCTCTGGTAGGTGTTGGTTTCTTGTGTCTCCAGTAGCTTTTCATCAAAGCTTTATTGTGCTGTGTTTCTCTCATACTGTGAGTGAAAACACGGTGCACACAATGTCTAAAGATTTAATTGAGCATATTTCCAGCTTAATTGCTATATTGAACCTTTCCGTGAAGAGTTATGTCATGTGACTGTTTGCATTGCTATATGAAATGTGGGTAGTTAAGACAAATGCCACAACAGCATGGAGCTATTTGTATACTGGGTGTGTGGGATGGCAGTCAGGGAACAGAGGTCACATAGTTTATATATTTTCTGGGTATTTGGTTTTATGGCTAATTAATTTTATAACTGAAATACAGATCTGTCTTTAGAGTAAGTTGCAATTAATGAAAAAGTTTTAGTAAAATACATTATTCCAAGTGAACAAAATTAACCTATCTGGCCAGCATATTTAAACATGCAAAAAAAACCAGTTGAAAAGATTTTCTCGATTACTTTGCCATACATGAGTAAGACGTTGATTCTAACTTAACCCAGACATTAATGAAGAAATAATTCAAACCATATTTATTGTTATTATTGCAAAAAAATTTAAAACATGTTTGAGGGCATGACTTCCACAGAAACATAAGAGAATTACGTTCTCATTACATTGTCAGTATTTCTGTAGAATGGCCAATTCTTGGCCATAGCTGAACCAGACTACCCTAAATTTAAATGTGCTTCTGTGCAATATTTGACAAGGATGTTAGGATTGTAACTGGTTACAGTACATTCAAATTGCACAATTACTACATACTATGCCTACTAGTGGACTTAATAATGTAAACTTTTCTTGGAGATTTGGATAGAACAAAAAATGGATTTTACTCTCTGTCTTGTGCTGTAATGAATCGCATTCCGTCATATTAGTAACCACAGACATTATAGAAGTAATTGATTCAAATCCCTGTTTAAGGGTAGTACACTATATATGTAGATAGTGATTCATTTATTTCCTATTACAGCAATCTAATTATAACATCCTGACTGTCCTATAATTACTAGGCCTGATAGAAATATTCCTACTCTTTCAGAGAAAGTCAAAGACAAGGAAACTAACTTTTTAGAAATGTTAAAACTTTATTTTATACAACTGCTATAACTTTTAAGTTCAAGAAAAGCTGATCTATACTTCAAAACTGCTAAATTAAAACTGGAAATCTGAAAGTGCATCCATTTAAGGTTCTTCTCTAGAATCTATAAGAATTATAACTTCTAAAGCAATGACTCAAAATATGGATTAAATACCATTCAAACCCCTTCCTCACTCCTAGTAAAGGTTAGGTTCCTTTTAAGCTTTAGCCCCAGTAGAAGGCAAAGTAGGATACAGAACTTTTAAGTTCTACTCTACCATCTTCTTGACACATTTCCTATTTGTGAGAAATTTCCTGTCTGACTGTAAGTTATTTTTAGATGACTTATTCTCCCCCCTCCAATGACTGAATGGCCTAAACACCAAAATGGCCTATTGAGCATTCGTGAATTTTTCTCAACTGCTGCTTAGATTTTGCCTAAGCTAGCTCATGCCAAGACTTGATGGATACCAGGAACAGTGTCACTAGGTCAAAGCAGGAGCATCATGTAGGCAGGACAGGTGGCCAGAGAGAGTTACAGGGCCATTATGCAGTGATTATCTCCTGCAAAATTATGTTTTCCCTGATAGTGTCATCAGAATCCACTAACTTATGAAAATGGTAGACACCAGTCCTCTAAATTGGAAGGTATAAAATGTCATCTAGCCCAGCTTTTCAAGTAGATCTAACAGCAGCTAAGCTCCTGAGGCTTTTGTGATTCCTGGTGTCACCCAGAGGACCTCTGCACTGTGATAAAGATAGAAGAATGAACATTCTCACCCTTAGATAGGTTAATAATTCCTTTTTTTTACCACATAAGTGCATGATTTAAGGTTATGGATTGTAAGTTATGAAATCCTATGACTTGAAATGGTAAATGAGTTTATATGATACACTGCTCTGTAAAAAGGAAATTGAGCTCCTGTTTATCATGTTTAGTTGCTGTGTTTCTTAATGAATTCATGAAATAAAGTTTAAATCATGAAGTAGATTGTGCTATGAATTGAAGAGATCCAAATGGATCATGACTGCATGTTCTAGGGTGACTTTAGGATGCTTGTATCCTCAGTCATCTGTTCTGCTTAAGTTGGCTATTAAGTTCTGTAGCTTTAAGCTAGGCCCAGAAAGACAGAGAGAGCGACGGGGTGGGGGGAGAGAAGACGCGCACAGGAACTTCACTCTACTCCCCCGGAATTCCTTCTGGGACTGTGCTCCAAGCTTGGACAGTGAAAGAGAAATCAGGCTGTCAGTGCTGTGCTCTCTCAGAGCTTGCAGCAGCACTCTCGGAATTCTCTCAGCTTTTGCAGAGAGAAGCTCGAGAGTTTTTCTTTACTTTTTTCGCTAGTTTTCCTCATTAGCTGAAGCAAGAAGAGCTTCACCTGAACTATGGTTTTTCTCCTGGGGCTGTTCAGTTTCTCTCTGGTCCAGGACATAAGGACACTTGTCCAGGGCCCCCCGACTCTGCAGCCAGGCCTGGGCACCAGGCCAGAGCCCTGAAGAGACTGAGACTGACAGAGCCACACCAACAGAAGGACTCTGACTTTTGCCAGCTCTTCAGAACAAGGAGAAGTTTCATTGTTTTATATTGTTCATTTTTTCATGCTTGTGAATACTTTGCTTGTTAAATAAACAGGTTTTTCCACTTTTCTCTAAGAAAATGTTTTCCCGAACCGGTTTGGGGAGGGGTGACTGAATATAAGTTTTCTAAACAAGACCCTCAGAAGTTTCCTCTGAAAATTTGCCCTAAACCAGAACACTGCACTTTTAAACAAAACATTACGATCATAACCTGAAAGGAAGCCACTTCCCATAAGATATTTTCATATCTACTCACTGTTCAATAAGCAGTCCATGAATAAGAATAATTACTCCGGTACTAATTGAAATTGAATTCTGAATAAATCTAACACAACTTGAGGTTTGAGTAATAATTAGCTTAATGGCACTGAAAAAATAGTAAAGAAATGCTTAGTCTTAATTCCATGCCTTTCCAGACTGTATATTGATTAAAAGAATTTAAAAGTAGAACTGCAGACTGTTGCTTTTGCATAACAAGAAAATTAAAGCTAATGAGAAAGCCAATATAAAACATTTTTCCTATCATTCAAGGAAAAAACTTTTCTGAACAGTTTTCTCCTGAAAAAAAATTGCATGTATTCTAAACAGAGACATGTACTATATATAAGTACTATAACCATTGCAAAGGTGCCAGAAATTTGTTAAGTAAGCTTTTCTTCTTGTGCATTTGACCAGTTAGAAGCCGGAGATGTAGAATACTAAAGATACTTGGATCTGTTGTACTTTTTTGAAGCAAAGGCTAAGTAGAGGATTAATTAAGTAGGTTTTGATTTAAAGAGCCAAAGCGGTATTCAAACTATTCTCCATGCTCATATTTTCAAAAGTGGTATGCACTAGCTAGTCATATATGGGATTCAGAAATACCAAACAAGGTTAGGAATTCAATTTACTTAATTTCAGTGGAAATCATAGACATAATCTGTTGAAGGACATTTGAAAATACCATTATAGAAGCTCATGCATTTTTATATTATTAACTCACTTTAAATATCTTGCCCAAGGTAATTTACAAGCACAAATCCATTAAGTAATAGCAGATTAGTTTCCATGTTGTTTTAGTTTCCTATTACTCCACTCTGTGCCTTCAGTTATATTCACTGCATTCTTGTGTTTACTATTGGAAATAACTGCATCTCGTAATTTCAACAGTGTGCTTGCTAGTGGCAGAGATTTAGCAAGGTCCTCTCTGTCACAAAGACTAAAACTTCAAATTGTGCATGCCAGAAAGAGAAGAATTTAAGGGCAACAGGGAACTTAGTAACTTTTCCTGCTCCTGAGGCTCTGTATACAAGGTGTAGTTGGTAGAGGCTCCTCAACTAGGCAACAAACTACAGCCAGGATAGTGCATGGGGAGACTCAAGGTATCACAACTGAGATGTAGCAATAGCTGCTGAAGAGACCGAGAGGCAGAACTCACATGCATAAATTGATCTTCTTTGGGAATACCTGATGAAGTTCTGTTACAATTGAATTTAGCACTCTTCTATGCTTAGTTCATTGTAAAGTATCAGCAGAAAAGAAACTGATGTATATTCTGCTTGCTAACAGGTAGATAGTGCATGTCCTACTGCAAAAGTAGTCACATACAAGGCCTCATACTATCTGACTAAGAATGATAGAATTATGTGTTGATATTTCTTCCACATATAAAGTCTAGGAACTTTATGAGGACACATTACTGTTTGAGCTCATAGATATCTTTGGCGAATAAAAACCTGCCATTTATTCAGGAAATTGTTGTGAGTAAATTGTGTAGCCTTGCTACTTTTCAGTAAGAAGACCTAATTTCTTATTTGTAATTAAATTAATACAAAATAGCTCTTACAAAATGTAAAGATGTTACATTTGAGTTAATTTTGCCTTATTCTAATGTAAATTTTATTAAATTCTGAAAGAATGTATTTTCCTAAATTATTTGGTAGTCCTTATACATTTTTTTTCTTATGTGGGGTGATCCCTTTGTCTTTCCTTAGATGTACATTGAAATAAATAGAAAATCATTAGACAGCCTTCTGAGGTATCTGTAATTTTTCACCAGAACCTGAGTAAACTTAGTTATGTTATAAAGTACCAGGTGTGACTCTGTTTATTTCAAGTTGAAGTGATAAATAATTTTTTATGAAATACTATTCTATTGCTTTACATATTTGTCTTTTAAAATTATGTGTGCACATGCAATCTGAACATCAGGACTGAATAGTTCTTATTCTTTGTTTTAAGGGAAGACATGTTGTGCAAACAGGATATTTTTACACATTGCGGTTAAATCATAGTATATTCCAACACTGAAAGAAAGTAAGATTTTTTAAGACTTAGGGATGCAACTATAAATTAAATAGACATTCTTGACCTATTCAATAACTCAAATTTATTCATTGATTCACTTTTGTGAGAATCATAGGTGCCTGTGAGACCAAAGTCTTACAAATGTAAATATTTACAGCATAAGTGATAAAATAATAATTATGTCTTCATTTGGATAATGTATAAATCGTGCGTATGTGGAATTAAATGGATTATTTACTTCCTCTACTAGTTACACTTCTCTGAAGAAACCCTGAGAGGTGAATTTTATGATTGAGATAGTGAAGTTCTGCCCTGCTTCTTGCTTGTTCCTGAAGAAAAATAATTTATTGAGTTTTTTTTATCTTACTGCAAATACCAATTCATATTGAGCCAACAGAAATATTTCTGGCAAAATGAACCTTCATCAAAGAATACTATTTTGTCATAACATAAACATTTGATGCAATTCCTTTTTTGTGAAAACACTCTAAAGTTTCTCCTTTTTTTTTCTGCTTAAGTAGAGAATACAATTCAAAACTCAAAGTTTGTTGCAAAAAAGAAGAACCAACCCTGCTGGGCAGCCTCTGCTGTTGTGCTTTTCTGTTTGTCATTTTTATCAGACTATTCACTGCCCATTTTGGGCTGGAGGGATGAAGAGAAAATGGGGCTTTTTCTACCAACATGTAAAAATTGCCTGGTGCCCTCCTAGCATTTCATCTTTAGGAACTGACATTTCAATGCAGAATTATTGCTTTCAGTGTAAGATTAATAGAGGCTTTTTTTCCCTTTTAATATTGATTTAGTAAAATCAGAAGGAGAAATCAGGTGCCTTGGGTTCAGGAGGCTGGAAGAACTAGTCTTAAAATTTTTATATTCTTCCATGATTTAAAAAAGCTGTTTAATGAAAACTGTGTAGGGCAGAGTGGGGTTAATTTCTGTTTCTGGAAGAAAGGTTTGAGAGAAGTCACGCAGAATTTGCTAGTTAGGCTGTTGGAAATCATGATATAGTCTGAATTATGGATACTGCCTGTAACAGAATTTCAGAACGACATATTGAATCATAAAGGATAAAGTAGAACCCAAAAGTCTCTATAAAGTTTTCTTCCAAGCTTTGTATTTTAAATAGAATTTATTTGCATTTTGAGCCTTGAATCCAACCATTTGGTCTTGTTTAATGTCTTAAAAACTCTGTCAGCAAACCTTCCCATTTCTTTCAGCTGTTTTGAACCCTTGGGGCTACTTGGAAGAACTTTCTGACCCAAAACTTTTTCTGGCTTTTAGTGGTTAAAAATCATCTGGAGTTGCTGTGACAGAGATTTGGGGATTTTTAGTTAATCTGAAAAGTGGCTTCATATTAAGTCACAGTTTTCTGGATAAAAGTGGTCTCAAATCCCTGGGTGTAAATTAGAAAATGTGAAATTTGGGTGTAAATTCTATGATTTTGACCTGTATTTTTACAATATACCTGACCGAGCTAACAGCTAAGTTGTATATAGTGTATGTAGGGAATAGTATATGAAGAAAGGTGTGAACTAAATACGGGAAAATATGAGGTTCTGCACTTGGGTCACAATAAGCCCGTGCAGCACTGCAAACTTGGGACAGAGTGGTTGGAAAGTTGCCCATCAGAAAATGACTTGGGGGTGCTGGTTGACAGCCCCTGAAAATGTGACAGCAAATGCCCAGTTACCCAAGAAGGCCAATGGCATTCTGGTCTATGTCAGCGATAGTGTGGCCAGCAGGACCAAGGCAGTGATTGTACCCCTGCACTCGGCACGGGTGAGGATGCATCTCGAATCTGGTGTTCATTTCTGGATCCATCACTACAAGAAAGGCATTGAAGTGCATTAGGGTCTCCAGAGAAGGGCAATGGAGTTGGTGAAGGGTTTGGAGCACAAGTGTTATGAGGCGTGCCTGAAGGAGCCTGGAGGAGTTTCAGGGCAGACCTTATTGCTCTCTACAATGGGCTGAAAGGAGGTTGTAGACAGGTGAGAGTCTGTGTCTTCTCCCAGATATCAAGTGACAGGACAAGAGGAAATGGCTTCAAGTTGCTCCAGGGGAATTTTAGAATGGATATTAGGAAAAATTTCTTCATGTAACAGGTTATCAAGCATTGGAACAGGTTGCTCAGGGTTGAGTCACCATTCCTAGAGGTAATTAAAAGAAGTGTAGATATGATACTTAGGGACACAGTTTAGTGTTGGACTTTGCAGTATTAAGTTAATGGTTGGACTTGAGGATCTTATAGGTCTTATTCAAACTAAATGATTCTATGATTCTATTTAACCTCCTAAAGACACTGTTAATTCTTCTTTGATGTATGTTGCCTGTTCCTCTTCTAAAAGGCCTTTTAAAAGAAGAGAAGTAAGTTGTGTTCTATTAAGCAGACAATGCTGCAGGACTGCTCACCAAGTTCTTCTGTTTATTCTGTATTAGCATGACCATGGAGATGGGCATTTGCTACAGAGAAGACTAATCTGGATACTAACTGTGTACAAGACAAAAATAAAATGGCCCTTGATTCACAATTAGGTTGTTCAGCCAAAAAAGTTTCAGAAACATTTGCTGGCTTCATAGTTAGCTGCAGAAACTGGTTATGGGCTATAAGGCCTGAAAAAAATCACTTGATTAGACTTTTAAAAGAGCTTACAGTTGTTCACGTACTCTGAGTTAGACGTACAAAAAGAATACTGACAAGATATTCTCAAGAAGTCAAAACAACAAGAAAAACTTTACCAGTAACTTTAGAAAACCGGGGAAACTTCGGTAAAAGATTTAGTGCAACTTTCAGTCACCATAAAACACTCCTCAAAGCATTAACTTTGCCCATTCAACTTAGCAGATGCAAAGCCTGTTCGATTTTAGGTTACTCAAAAAATCCAGGAAGAGGGAATTAAAAGAAGAAGGAAGACCAAAAAATAGAAAAGATTTAAAAAAAAACCCAATATAGCTACCACTCATGGTTCCAGTGGTGTTCAGCTAATAGAAATTCCGAGAGAAGATAGGGTCAAGATGTGCTAAACACATGTTCAGCCTCAAAGACCCCTTGGCCTTTCTGGGCCCTTCCCCTAGGTGGGAATTCCGGTCATTTGGCTGCTTAGAAGCTGGGTTAGGGGCACCAGACTTGGGTGTGGAACATTGCCTCTGGTGTGCCAGGGACTAGTAGCCACTGTCAGGCTGGAAAATAGGCTCTAGGGGTGGGGGTGTAGAGGGTAGATAACTTCCTCACCAGGGTAAGGTCCCACCTTCCCCTTCCCCCCCCACATGCATCTCAAAATGTGTTAAGACGTGAATCTTTCCAGTCTTTCACATGGGCTCAGTACACTTATGGGACATTTATAATTTCTAGTCCATATTTGATCAGATTCTTTTTTGGGGGGTGAAATGATGACAGAAGAAAGGGAAGCTGGCATTTATATTGATGCTTGGATTGGAAAAGACTCCTATGAGTGTATTCAGCCTGTTACTTTAATTACCAGTCTGTTATGCTTGTTTGTCAGACAATTGTTTTTGCAATACTTAGGAGGTACTGTTTTGTCCTGTTGTAAAATATTTTTTGCATAAGTTAAGCAAAGAATTCAATAGATTAAGTCTATATGAAAGCCATGCCAAGAAGAAGCACTCTGCAGCAACAAGTCGGAGCTGTGCTGCCACTAGTGTGAAAAAAAAGAATGATGCATGCTGGCTTTGAAAGGTTTTAGCAAATATCACTACTCTGGTGGGATGAAAGGTGACGCAGGAAGTGAGCAAGATTTTGAGTCACTACTATAATTCACTGGATAGTGTAAAATCAATATTGCTTGCCTAGTGAGAGGCAGCATTGTGCTTTTTGTTCCTTTCTGACATAAATCTAAGAGGCATAATAGTACCAGTTCGCATTCTTCAGTTTTATAGATTTTCAAGATTTAATTCAAGCCTTAATTTCATTCCTCAGTGCCTCTCTAATCATGCTAAACACAAAAGACTTTTTGCATTTCTTCCCCACACTTTTACTGTTTTCTTCCTGTAGGTTATAGTGCAGTTTTCCCTTTAGCATTTTGATTTTAATTAAAATGCTGCTGTGCATGATTCAGAAACCTCATCAACTCTAAATTTAATTGCTTTTCTGTCACTAGAAAATTGTTGTGAATGAGTATTCTAAAATTTTGAAGTGTTCTTTTCTGAAAGTGTCTGAGTTGTTAAAACTTAATGCTGATTTTTGCACCCTGGCATACAATTAAAATAGTCAGGCTTAATGAATTTCTGAATGTATGCTGTCAGCTGTGGCAACAGCACAGAATGGAAACTCTGTGGTTTTATTTCAGACATGATGTCTGTCTTGTCCGAGTCTTCTGAAATTCTATCATGAATGTATCTTTTTGAGGGGGAGTAGGTGAGGTTTGCTCTTTTTGCAGCTAAAAGAAGTAATTTAATTGCTTTCTTACATGCGGAGCAAAGAAGTCTTTTCCTTTAACTGGGCCAATGCCTTTGTCATGAAGGTTAAATTCAGCAACCTTTAGTGGCGACTCTGCTGCACAGTCTTCACACTGAGAATGAGACTTCAGGATTGTATTTGTTTCCAATTCTATTCCCAGGAGCTCTATCTTATCCAGAGGTAAAATTGTGTGCAGGAGGGACATAGTATTTGCATGTTAATGTGACTTTAATGGAAAATTCCTCACAAACTGGAAAGGAAGTGAGAGGAAAGATGTGTGCTAATGTCTTCACAAATAATTTGATGGGTGAATGTATGGGTGTTAACGTCTTTGAAATAAGTCTTAATGTTTCTACTGACTTTGGGCAAGATGTTAGTTGCCGAGCCCAGACAGCTTGGCTCCTGAAACAGACAAGGCTGAACTTCTGAACTTTGGGGTAAAACATAGGTTCAAGGAGGGAATATGTGGTAGGCAGTTTGGGAAGGCTGTGCCTTCCTAGTACCTCAGCCAATGGGGAAAGGAGGAGGGTAACATGCAGTCGGAGGTTTAGGATAAAAGGAGGCTGTGCCCTCTGAAACCTCAAGTGAGAAAACCCCATGAGCGCGTGTCCCAGTGGACTCTCTCACTTTATTTGAATAAAGTTGAAGACTCCTCTGTCTCATTTTTGGACATAAACTTCTGGCATTTGTGGATTTTCCTGACAGAAGCATACCACTAAATGCAGGACAAAAAAATGGAAATTTTGATATTACTCTTGGGGAGGATGATTTTCCTCTGGGAGGAAATTTGAGAATTTGTGGATTAGGATTAAATAGCAGACTGGCAAGGATGTCACTGTTGTGAGGCTGAGATACTGAACACTTTATTTGCTTCAGTCTTCACTGCCAGGGCCAGCCCTCAGGAAACCCTGACCCAAGAGACCAGGGAGAAGGTCTAGTGGAAGACAGACTTTCACTTGGTTAAGGACAGTTGGGTTAGAAACCATTTACTCAAACTTGACATCCATAAGTCCATGGGCCCTGATGGGAAACACCCACCAGTGTTGAGCGAACTTGTGGACATCACTGCTAGGCCACTTTTAATCATCTTTGAAAGGTCATGGCAGTCTGGAGACATACCTGAGAACCTGAAGACAGCAAGTGTCACTCCAGTCTCCAAAAATGGCAGGAAGGAGGACCCAGGGAACTGCAGTCTGGTCAGCCTCACCTCAGTCCCTGCATGTGGAAGACAAGAAGCTGATTAGTCAGGATGGATTCACCAAAGGGAAATAATGCTTAATCAATGTGATTGCTTACTACAATGGGACAAGTGGCTGGATAGATGAGGGAGAACAGTGATTATTGTCTACCGGGTTTTCAGCATGGCAATGGACACTGTCTCTCAAGATATCCTTAAGGGAAGTGGGTGGTAGATGAATGTACAATGTACTGTATTAGAACTGACTGAACAGCAGATCTCAGAGGGTTGTGATCAGTGGCACAGCGTCTAGTTGGAAGTCTGTAGGTAGTGGTGCTCCTCAGGGGTCCAGTGCTGGCTCCAGTATTTAACTTATCCATCAAAGGCTTGGTTGAGGAGGTAGAGAGCCTTCCCAGCAAGTATGCTGATGACAAAACTTGGAGGACTGGACAATACACAGAGTGCTGGGCAGCCATTAAGAAGGACCTCAACAGTATGGAGAGAGGGGCAGAGTGGAATTCTGAAAAGCAGCGAAGGCCAGTGTGACATACTGCGTCTGGGAAAGAATAAGCCCATGCACCAATACAAAGGGAGGGCTGACCTGCTAGAAAGCAGCTCTGTGGAGAAGGACCTGTGAGTTCTGGTTGACAAGAGCCAGCACTGTACCTTTGTGGCCAAGAAGGGCGATGGTATCCTGGGATGCATTAGGAAGAGCATTGATAGCAGGTCGAAGGAGGTGATCCTGCCTTTCTACTCAGCCTTACTGAGGCCGCATCTGAAGTGCTGTGTCCAGTTCTGGGCTCCTCAGTACAAGACAGACAATGAGATCCTGGAGCAAGTCCAGAGAAGCCAATGAAGAATATGAAGGCACTGGAACATTTCACTTACGAGGAAAGGCTGAAGGAGCTGGGCCTGTCTAGCCGGGAGGATAGATGAGTGAGAGGGAACTTTATCATATCTATAATAGCTGAAGTATTTGAAGGGAGGGTGTCAAGAGGATGAAGCCAGGTAGTTCTTAGTGGTGCTGAGAAGGGTGAGAGACAGTGGGCAGAAACTGATGCACAGGCAGTTTTATCTGAACATGAGGAAGAACTTCTTTACTGTGAGGGTGACCAATCACTGGAACAGGTTGCCCAGAGGGGTTGTGGAGTCTGCTTCCCTGAGGATATTCAAAAACATCTGGACACAATCCTGAGTATCATGCTTTAGGGGACCCTACCTGAGCAGGGAAGTTGGACTAGATGACCTGCTGTGATTCCTTCCTGCCCTATCCATTTTGTGATTCTTTAATCATGACTGTCAGTGATTAAACAGTCTGTTCCAGCTGTGGACTATAGGATATATTTTTTTTAAAGCACAACTCTAAACACATATAAGATTAGCATACATAAACTTAGCCAAAGGACAACTTTCATTTTGGTGGATCCATTAATTGGATAATTGTTAATAACCTATTTTGAATGTACACACTACCTTCACAACAGAAAGTGGACAACCATACTAGTTATGCCCTTTCCAACTTCTGGCTAGTATTGGCAGGCTCACTACAGTGAATGTCGCTTTGACATCTTGCTTTGACCAACTTGATTTTCATGTGAGTTCATGTGCTGATGGAAGAAAATAGCACTGGTACATGTTGCCAGATACATGCACCAGACACATGTTGACAAATGAGTCAAATGAGACAGCTCTCGAGTCAGAAAAATCTAGACAACAAAATACAACTAGAAGATTTCTAATCCCTGCCCCCCTATTCTGAATCTAGGAGTAGGATTATGTGATAAAGCTGTTTTGTTTTTCTAGTAAATGTCAGCCTTTCATGGTTAACTGGCTGGCCTCTTGGTGCAATGTGTTATTGTTCTGTCCCAAATGAAAGCATACTGGATGGAATTAGGAATGTGGGGCTAAGTGCCAAGGAAAACATTTCTGTGGCCTAAAAACCTGCATGAATTGAACATTGTAGCACTTGATCCACGGCAGTCAGACTGAGAGATGTGTGAAATTTTTAGATGTGTATTCTCAGTACTTGAACACCCTCCAGGGAAAAAACCGTATGAAGCACATTAACTTAACCCCTTTTGCAGAAAGCAGGAAGCCAAAAGTGAGACTTGCTCACTTACTTTTCCACCTCTTGTTTGTGGAAAATGGGTAGAAGTAAAACACTTGCAAATCAATGCAAATTCCTGTTAGATTAGAGGAACTGGAGGATGATGGAAACTGGGGAAATAGGGGAAGAATGGGAGAGAGAGAGAGAGAGAGATGGATTTTGGCCTAGAAGTGCACATTATGTTCAGTTCAGGATAATACTTCAGTTAGCATTTACTTCTTACAAAGAAATTCTATTTGTAACTGCTCACCTGTGGTAATTTGTGACAGAGGAATGATTTTGCATAGAGGGAGGGCAAGGAGGCCCGATTGCAAGGAGTTAAACTGGCTGAAAGCAGGAATGCCAGACACATAACAGGTTCCTTGCAAGAGAGTGAAGTTGTCCTCCATCAATTGTCTTGTAGATCATCCTGGAATCTGAGCATTCAGGTGCCAAGCCAAGAGTCACCTTTGGGAAACAAAATTGGGGTGGGGGATGAATCCAGGGCTGGGCTGACTTGTCCTATGCAACTGCACTCTGGATTGGTGCTGGTACAAATGTGTATAGGAAATATACTTGTGACACATCTGTGCAGACTCTCTGTAGAACTGCATATTGCAGTAGGACTCTGCTCAATGTAATGTTCATTAAGATTTTATATTTCAGCACAAATGTGTGTGCAATTTTCTTCAAGGAGTACCATTACATTTCCCAATAGTTCCCTTTACTATTTTGATTCTTTCTGGTACAGTTACTCAACACTAAACATGAAACAAACAGTAAACTATATGCAGGAAAATTCTGGAGTTGCAGACAGTGTAGATTCACTTGTCTGATCATAATTTAAGATTCCTAATGGACCTGAAATTATCTACAGGTGTCAGCCATTCCCCATGAAAGTCTGTGTGAGAACTGCTTTAAAGAAAACAATGAAATAAAATTAAGTAAAATAGAAAACAATTATGTAAGGGCTAA
Source organism: Drymodes brunneopygia (assembly GCA_013400955.1). Lineage (NCBI taxonomy): Eukaryota > Metazoa > Chordata > Aves > Passeriformes > Petroicidae > Drymodes > Drymodes brunneopygia. Next base: position 16,246 of record VZTZ01048399.1, read on the forward strand.
GATAGTGATGGGTAGATTGCGTGCACTGCACAGAAACTCTCGTCCTTGCTCTCACCCCAAACATGATCTGAACTCTGAAACTTTAAAACTCAGTTTGACAAACTAATACATATACACATTCCTTTATGTTTTTTATTTTCACTTCTTGAATTACTCTAAAATCAGAACACAAGAAATAGAGGACAGGATATTTTTCTATATCATAAGCAGCCCAAGGCAGGATAGAAAAGAAAGATGAAAAAAGCCTCATAAATTTTGAGATGAAATTGCACATTCATGAAAGATCTCTGGTCAGTTGTGCAACTTTAGAATACATCTATTTACATCATATATTAGTCTGAATTACAAAAACTAAACTTTTAATGAGTTTTCAGTGAATTTGTGAGCTCATCATTGCGATTTAAGCTTGGCAACCCAATAAACCTTCCATCTGTCTCAAGTTAGACATGAGCTTTCACTTTGGCTTTGGAGAAGCACTTGTTATTTAGCTTTTCATAGAATTAACATAATTAGCCTCTACAGGAAAAACGTAGACTCTAAGAAACCATTTCCCCCTGCCTTATTTTTCTATGGTTGTATCATTTGGAAGAGACTTTCTTGTTACCCACCTACATGGTTTTCTGGTAAGTGAAATGACGAAAAATTAACAGATATCAGAGGAGTTAAAAACCATAAGTATGTATTCTGTTTACCTGTACATTACCATCATCCAAGATTAATTCCATATTTACATGTATTTTCTTCCTCATGTAAGAGATTAGTATAACCAAAAATTATAACTATATTTTTTTGCATTTCATCTCAGCTACAGAAATACCAAAACCCAAGGGAATAATTTCAATACAGTCAAGAAATTTGCCTTGTGATATTGTGTTGGTTTGAGACAATTAAAGGAAAATACTCTGGAATGAGGTTGTTTCCCTTTTAGGGTTCCAACAATCCCTTTCCACCAACAAGGAGCGAACACTAATAAATGAAAGTTGAAAAAATAATGGTTTATTAATAAACAGAACACTAACAGGCAGAGGGAAAAAATGGTAAATACCTACTAGATATCAAACCGCTAGATAACACAACTGCACTGGAACAGAGACCTGAAATGCCAGAAATACCTGTTCCCAATGCAAGGCCTGGCAGGGTGGTCTTGGGTTAGTAGGACAAAGGGACAAGATGGTGTCAGATCCCCCGTGGGAAGGCAGGAGCCTCATGGAGCAGTTCCAGCAGCAGTTGAATGCTTGATGGCTCATCTGAAGTAAACCTCCCCACAGCAAGTTACAGCAGGGTAGGTAGGACCAGATGGAGCAGATGAGCTGGAGGCACTGTTCTCGGCTTGGCACTGCTAAGAGTGACTGGGCCCAGAGTGGGGCTGCTCCACTCCACTATTGCCAGTACAAGGCCCATGGCTTCGCACAGAAGCTGTGGAATTTGCCCTTAAGGCAGCTCAAACACTGCTAAGGCTTTCAGAGCCAAGGAAAAGGGGAAAAATCCCCCTTAAAAACTGAGAAGAGAACCAAAAACCAAAAGAAAAGCCTTTGCCTGAACAAAGACTAAGCAGCCAGTGACGCAAATACTATGCCACGAAGAATCACAAAAGTCCTGGGTGCAGAGATTTTATGTGGATAGTAAGCCCCCGCTGCTGCAGGGTCTTAAAGATTAAGCAACAATTTTTGGATGGAGATAGATATGGAACACAATAACACTATGAATCATCCCAGGACAGATATCCAGAGCCTTTGCCTTAAAACTGCACAATGGTAGAAAAGAGCTGCTGACACAGTTGGTACTTAAGATATAGCTGTTTCTGTATCCTGTGCTCTTATTGATCCTTTCAGTGAGGGCTTGATGAGACAACTAACAATGAATAAGCTTCAATAACTGAGTCTGGATAAGTTTTACACATTTTTACATACTTACCCAAAGCTTATCTTAGGTCTTAAAACTTGTGCTGGAAAGGGCACATAAGCTCTCAAGGTTTATGGGGCTTTGCCCATCTGCTTTTAGTGGAAATATTGTGTGAAGGGCTTTTTTAATAATCCATAAAATTAGTTGACATTAATGTGCCGGAGATATTCAATGCAGGAGATAGACAAGCTTTTTGAGTTTTCCAGGTTCCTGTCTATTTAAGGTTGCTAGCATGGTTATACTTTCTTTACTCATACATAGTAATGTTGATTTCTGATGAGAAAATATTGTTGGGGTCTCAGGTTTTCTTTTCCTTTTCTTATTAAATGGATAAATTATTAGTTACCTGTAGTATATTACATTATTTACAGCTAATTGGCAACTAGTAAATTGCATTCACATTCTTTCTCCTGAAAACTTACCTCCCTTCTCTCATGAAGACCCTAGGAAAAAATTTTGAAAATTACAAATAAATTCTCTACAGCTCAGTCAGAAACTTGACTTCTTGTCTTGGTTTGAAAGACAGGTGTCTGCTAAGCAAGGCAGGAGTCTCCCTTGGAATGGGAAATATGACCCCATTCCCACCAAAATATTAAAATTTTGGAATTAAGGGGCTTTCAGGCAAAGATATGGGGAGGGGAATAACAGTTCTTTACTAATGTGTGTATGTATAACAAGGCAAACAAACAACAACAGTGGCAGCGACAACAAACAGAACCAGAAACCCAGTTACAGCCTTCTCTCGGCTGCAGGCACTTTTCCCCTTTGGTGCAGTTACGGTCACAGCGGCAGGGGCGCTGTTGGCTCCTTGCTGGGCACGGCAGGTGCGATGATTCCCCCGCGGCTGCAGGGGGTGCTCCAGTGTGAATTTGGGGAGCACACAGTAATGGTAGCTTGACCGAGTGGGAAGGGATGGAAAAAGGGCCTGCTTTACAAAGCCCCCCAGAGGCAGCCGGCCCCAGTGCCCCAGCAGGACTCTTGGAAGAAGCAACCTGGAACGGCAGGACCTCCCCGAAGGCAGAGGGTGAAAAGCTACAGTGTAGCACAAACCCGGACCAATGGCAGAGGTACAGTGGGGGTTGGGCAGTAGCAGTCCAGCTCCTGAACACAGTAAAACGCTCCTCGGGCTTTTCTCACCAATGTTGGCTTGTTCTTTGGATCCCGGCTGTGCGGAGGGTAGGGGCAGCCCCCTAGCAGGAAACGAGGGCAGTCCTAGGTCCTGGCGGGGCACACACTGGCTCTGGGCTTCCAGACATCAGAGAAGCAAAAGAAACCCAGCTGGCAAGCTCAGTCACAGTGCCAAAGCAGTACCTAGGAAAGGCATTATGAAAATAATTAAATTAAAATTAGGAGAGATAATTGCAGGTATTTTATCAGTCTTGAAATAAGCCTCCGCATTGAGATTCAACTGCTGGAGCACCATGTTCCAGAAGCTGTCCTTTAAAAGGTTCTTCAGAGACTCCTGGCATTGTTCAGAAGAAAATAATCTTCCCAGTGTGAGTAAGGATTTGCATTAGATTCTAGACTGTAATACTTTGAAATTCTTTGAAACTATAAAGTGTCTTAAAGGTCACTGTTTTAACAATATGCTTTTGTACTTCTGGATTATGATTTATTATTATGCATAAACCTGAGGTTTTCCAAGTGATCACTCATGATTTTGCCAAGTTGGATTTCAGGAGCATTTAATCACATTATGTAGATTGGATATCTGATCTTTTTATGGAGGATAATTGCACCACTGTAATACTTTCCAGTACTATCACAAAATTACTTACCTGTGATATATTTTTATTATTTAACTGAGTGTAGATCTCATTCCTGAGAAAGAATGATAATGCATGGTCAGCCTGAGATCAACAGGACTCTATCTCTGCCAAGATGTTTTCCAGTGTTCCAGCATATGCTGGTGCCTGGCATTGTTCCTTCCCAGCTTCAAGATTTTGAAACAGAATATGACTGTAATCTTCTGCAATTCTGGCATCAAAGGAAAAATAAAAATGGTAACTGAGAGGGGCCAGTTTAATTTTGATTTCTGTCTCAACACTGTCAGGGGGGGAGGGGTTGCACTTGCAGGAGGCAACTAGGAGAAGATGGGAGAAAGCCTTGTCTCTGGGGAGACTTTGCCTGGTAACCATTTAATGTCTCACGTGGGACAGGCAGCCAGCAGGAGAACACCAAACACACTGTACCTTCCAGAGATATTCTCCAATCAGATGGTGAGAGGTCTCTACCAATGGACTGGAGTGGAATGTTGGACTGGGCCAATGGTCTCCTGTCAGCAGGCAGACTTTGGGAGGAGCCAGGGGGTATAAAAGTATCTGCATCACAAGCTTTTGGTCTCCTTTTTTGCCCTGGCTTCAGCCTACTTTTTTGCTCTTTTGCTTTCATTTTTGCCCTTGCTGGCCCTTGCTTCATTGTGTTGGTATATTGAAGGCTTTCGCAGATAAATGGGCTTCAGGCTAATAGTATTTAGAAAAGATCTTGTTAATTGACAGAAATATAAAACTTCTATGCATACCAGTTTTTTCAGGGCTTACAACGCTGAAATTGGAGTGCTCCTCGGAAAAAAGGGTGTGTTAGAATTTCCTGATGCACTTTTTGTGTTAAGTTTAGATTGCAGTAATTGTGACAGATAAAAAACCTAGGCTGTAAAGAAAGCATTCAGTTGTCAAAATAAATTTCAAAACACAGTGTTTTAAATGCAGAAATGATTATTGAGTTGTAGAGCACACTGAAAAGGACAATTTGTTAGCTTTGAAAATAGTCTGCTGAGGCTGATCACAATGCAAAATGCCCATCTTTATAAAAACATGTTAAAATGCTTAAATCATCATCTGGAAGAACCATTTAGTTCTTTTGGTACAGTTAATAAAGAAGCTAATTTTAGGGATGAAGGACCAGTCATATGAAAACTGCCCAAGACCATAGTGAGAATAACTAGACTTGAGGATTACAATTTGGAACAGTAGAAGAGGAAGTGTGAACAATGTCCAGGAGTATCTACAAATCCTGTAGAAACCGTGATCTTGTTTCTGCCCAGGATTAGGGAAAGGTGGAGACAGAAACTGGCTCTTTAGAGTATGGGAATGAATGCAGACAACACTGAACTTCAGCTTGTGATCTCATCATATGCAAATGACTCACCTTAGTATATGACTATTTTTAAGGTCACATCTGGGTGATTCTTTAACAGATCTCACAGAAGGAGCTCAGGTTGGGTCTGGGGATTTATTCAGTGGTATCTGGGAGCTGCAGATGTTCTGCTGTCTATATTGAGGCATGTTTTAGTTGGTTAAAGTACAACCTTAGAAAGATTCTGCATCAAAGCCAGCAGTCTTTAGAAAAACTCTAACTTTGTCATAGCCGAGTATGCTTAATGGTATTTCTTGTCAGATTTGTGGTTGATGGATAACCCTACAGTATCAAATTCCTATAAAACAGACAAGTATTGACTCAGGTACTCAACTGTTTAAAAGGACATTGGCTACAATGAATTATGTGTTTTCATTTCAGCTATGAATGGACCTTAACTTTTCCCAAGACACTCCTCAGACAGTTTCAATTTGTCATTACATGAAACTGTGCAATGGAGAGTTCTGACCTCTCTCTCAAATCTTTGTCCTAGTTTTGGCCAGGTCCTCAATGTTAGTTGATACCACCTCGTGTCATTGCCAGAGGTTGGGGAAAGGGACTTTCTCTGGCTTCCGAGAAGAAGGGCATGGCTTCCAGTAGTAAAAACATGGCAGCATGGTCTGCCATTATTTCATTGTCTCGGTCCATGGTGTCGCCCTGCTTTTGCAGGGTTCCATGTTTGTAACATATATAAATAAGAGAATAAAGAAGGGCAGGCCCTTTTGGTTGGTCCTGCCTGGAGATTCAACTGCTGCTCTCTAGATAAGTATTTAGAGAGAGGAAAAAAAGCCCAAGCATTCACAATTATATCTGTAAAGCTGCTGTATTTTTTTTGAAAGGACTGTTGGTATATCCTGTCTGACCTTTTGATGTTCAGGTCCTCCTTTTAGAAATAAATCAAAATAAAAGGATCTCTTTGCAACACATTCTGAAGTGTTGGGGGAAAACACTGTACAGAAAAAGATGGAAAGCTTTCTTAGACCTCAAATATTCCTGAAGGAAACGCTGATTTAACACAATTTCATCTAGTTCTTAAGTTTAATATCCATCTATGCAAGAACTAAATACTTAAGCATCTGCAGCTCCTTAAACCCCTTTAAACAGTTGTAATTCTTGGCCTAGCTTAGTTCTTGCCAGCACTTTTTGTTATAGTCCACTAAGAAATATATCTCCTTCAGTCCAAGTGGTCAGTAAGGAAATGGGTGTCTTTCTGTAGCACAGAATACAAGGACCTTAATTTCTTAATACCATCAATTAATAGGTCAGTGATAAAGTAAATTGACAGTACTCTTAGTGTGGCAAAGATGTGAGTAAATTTATTGATGTTGATTCATTTTGATTTGCATATTTAGTATTTTTCTTCTCTCAGGCTTTTGGCCTGTGATCATGAAAACACTTTTTCTAGTGCCCGTATGATTTTTGTTCAGTATATACTGACAGTCAGTATCACCAATGTACTTTTTGTAAGCAATTTAATTTTGGATCAAATATTATTTTTGTTTTTTTCAAGTGTGAAAAATTGCAGAAAGACAACTGGAGGACTTTTTTAAGCACTTTGTTGTTTAATGTTCAGTCAACACCCAGTGCTATGTGTTGTGGTTTGAAAAGCAAATTAGTGAGATGCTCAAAGTCAGAACTACAATTAAAAAAATTAAAAATACATGCAATTGGTACAAAACCGCTGATAGAGTCAACAGATACAGATACAACCTGACACCCTGTTGGTCAGGGTGTTGGTAGCAGTCCAGGGATAGATGTGGCTCCGTTGAAGCAGTTTTCTGAGGGTCCGGTGAAGAAGCTGCTGCTCTCGGTGAAGAAACTGCTCCTCTCTGCTGTTTCAGGGTCTACTATATTCAGAATGGGGATGCTTGGTTCCCCCCCCCCGGGCAGGGCATTTCACAATGGGAATGGTGCAATCCATCAGTGGAGCTTAATGGCCCATTAACAGAGAGAACTTCGTGAGACCCTCCCTGCTAATGGCCCACCAGCTGGCCCATTGGAAATTCCGCCCTAGGACCATCAAGGATGGCCAAGGAACACTGCCCCACCCGGCCCCAAACAGCTCATGGGGATGGTGATAGAATACACACTATTGTAACCTAAGACACTATGGGAAAACCTTTTGCAAAGGTTACACACATATTTTAACCACAGATCTTGTGTATGGTGCATTGCATTTCAGAGACATAAGAAAATTAGCACTGAAGATACAGAATGAACATGTACCTTCATATAAACCTGAGGCTGAACCTTTTTAATAGTTGAAAAAGTTAATTTATATTTAATTTGTTTATTGTATTTAATTTTCTTTTCTNTCCTCAATGTTAGTTGATACCACCTCGTGTCATTGCCAGAGGTTGGGGAAAGGGACTTTCTCTGGCTTCCGAGAAGAAGGGCATGGCTTCCAGTAGTAAAAACATGGCAGCATGGTCTGCCATTATTTCATTGTCTCGGTCCATGGTGTCGCCCTGCTTTTGCAGGGTTCCATGTTTGTAACATATATAAATAAGAGAATAAAGAAGGGCAGGCCCTTTTGGTTGGTCCTGCCTGGAGATTCAACTGCTGCTCTCTAGATAAGTATTTAGAGAGAGGAAAAAAAGCCCAAGCATTCACAATTATATCTGTAAAGCTGCTGTATTTTTTTTGAAAGGACTGTTGGTATATCCTGTCTGACCTTTTGATGTTCAGGTCCTCCTTTTAGAAATAAATCAAAATAAAAGGATCTCTTTGCAACACATTCTGAAGTGTTGGGGGAAAACACTGTACAGAAAAAGATGGAAAGCTTTCTTAGACCTCAAATATTCCTGAAGGAAACGCTGATTTAACACAATTTCATCTAGTTCTTAAGTTTAATATCCATCTATGCAAGAACTAAATACTTAAGCATCTGCAGCTCCTTAAACCCCTTTAAACAGTTGTAATTCTTGGCCTAGCTTAGTTCTTGCCAGCACTTTTTGTTATAGTCCACTAAGAAATATATCTCCTTCAGTCCAAGTGGTCAGTAAGGAAATGGGTGTCTTTCTGTAGCACAGAATACAAGGACCTTAATTTCTTAATACCATCAATTAATAGGTCAGTGATAAAGTAAATTGACAGTACTCTTAGTGTGGCAAAGATGTGAGTAAATTTATTGATGTTGATTCATTTTGATTTGCATATTTAGTATTTTTCTTCTCTCAGGCTTTTGGCCTGTGATCATGAAAACACTTTTTCTAGTGCCCGTATGATTTTTGTTCAGTATATACTGACAGTCAGTATCACCAATGTACTTTTTGTAAGCAATTTAATTTTGGATCAAATATTATTTTTGTTTTTTTCAAGTGTGAAAAATTGCAGAAAGACAACTGGAGGACTTTTTTAAGCACTTTGTTGTTTAATGTTCAGTCAACACCCAGTGCTATGTGTTGTGGTTTGAAAAGCAAATTAGTGAGATGCTCAAAGTCAGAACTACAATTAAAAAAATTAAAAATACATGCAATTGGTACAAAACCGCTGATAGAGTCAACAGATACAGATACAACCTGACACCCTGTTGGTCAGGGTGTTGGTAGCAGTCCAGGGATAGATGTGGCTCCGTTGAAGCAGTTTTCTGAGGGTCCGGTGAAGAAGCTGCTGCTCTCGGTGAAGAAACTGCTCCTCTCTGCTGTTTCAGGGTCTACTATATTCAGAATGGGGATGCTTGGTTCCCCCCCCCCGGGCAGGGCATTTCACAATGGGAATGGTGCAATCCATCAGTGGAGCTTAATGGCCCATTAACAGAGAGAACTTCGTGAGACCCTCCCTGCTAATGGCCCACCAGCTGGCCCATTGGAAATTCCGCCCTAGGACCATCAAGGATGGCCAAGGAACACTGCCCCACCCGGCCCCAAACAGCTCATGGGGATGGTGATAGAATACACACTATTGTAACCTAAGACACTATGGGAAAACCTTTTGCAAAGGTTACACACATATTTTAACCACAGATCTTGTGTATGGTGCATTGCATTTCAGAGACATAAGAAAATTAGCACTGAAGATACAGAATGAACATGTACCTTCATATAAACCTGAGGCTGAACCTTTTTAATAGTTGAAAAAGTTAATTTATATTTAATTTGTTTATTGTATTTAATTTTCTTTTCTTATAGCTCTCCCTTCCTGGTTTGAACTAGATCTGGAAATAGAAATACAAAAATAATGGCAGAATCAATAATCTTTTTTTGGCTTAGGGAAACCCAAAAGATTTTGAAATCCTAGGAGAAAATCAGCTCTTTGGAAACATTGTCAGCCATGCTTCCAGATAAAGAGATTAAAAAAAACCCAAAACCCCAACATTTATCCAAATTTATGAACCCACTGATGTTTAGCTGCCAGTCTTTCACTGGAACATTACAGAATATTTTTTCATTTCTTTTGGCTTATACAAATCAGTAAAAACTATGTGTTACCATATATGTATATGGTATAACACTGAGGCCCAAACTAAAGCATGACAGAAGAGTGCAGTACAGTTTAATTCCAAAAATGATCCAAAATTTAAATCTCCTTTGCAGAAATTTTCTCATCTCAAAAACTTCTCAAAATCCTATTTTTGGAACACTGTAAACAAACTTGCATATGTGTGTAGCTGCCGTGGAGGTTTCCTTGGAAACCTCTGGGGGAGAGGGCACAGAAGAAGAAAAAGATAACTGGTGGAGGCCCTCCAAGAGAGCCAAGCTCCCCCGGGAAAGTGAAATCACCATGGTCTAACCCAGGAAATTCCAGAGTAGCCATCTGGAGTGTCCATCATTTCCTCCGTCCCCCCAAGACCTTTGTACTATCCCCTGTTATCTCCTGGGCCCCTGTACTATCCCCTGTTATCTCCTGGGCCCCTACTCCTCTTGATCCCATAGGACCAGGTAGCCTTGGTCCTTCCCTATACTCCCCCAAAACCCCTGGTGATTGGTCCTGTGAAACAACTCTTACGTGGGTGTCTGAACCTTGCTTTCCCTCTTGGTCCCTGCCTTCCCCCTGTGAAGAGCATCTGGCAATAAAGCTACGCAGATACAAGGTAAACCAAGGGCCCTCTCGTCTTTCTACTTCAGCTGATAGCTAACCGGTCCTTAGCTCCTGCACCACAACGCAGGCTGCAGATTCTCTGGCTAAGTGTCCATGGGACGCTGCCAGAGTGCCTTTAGGACAGGGGCACTCCTGGAAATATAGCCAGCTGGAACCTGTCTGAATAGCCGGGCTGGACAGAAGAAACCCAGCGAGCTATATATGTGTTAATGTGTATAACTCAAACACATTGAATATTGTTATTGCATGCAAGTCTGGGTTTGATTTTTGATTAGTAAAGCTGACCTTTCTCTCTGATTTTAGGGATCAAAGTGTCCCGTTCTGATACCTGAAGGATTTTTTGCCTTTTCTCTTAAATACCTTTTACACAGTACACCATATTCACAAGTATTGGCATGCATACTTGTGATGCTTTAGGTATGATACTTTAGCTTGGTTTCTTGGTGTCCAAGAAACACTGGGAGACTAAACACTGTAGAAACTATGTAGAGATAGGAGACCAAACATTCTATTGTCGTAAGCACTCAAGGTCCCCTGGCAGGACAGATTCTGTAAACGACCCCCAACCCTCTAACCGCGTCTGAGCTTTTATTTCCTAACACCAGGAAAAGGCATCAGTTCTGATTTAAAAAGGGAGAGTCGGGAAGGATTCTTTTGATGGATTTTTCGGACGAAAATAAAGTGCAAATGTGGCAATATTGTATCTGAGAACCGTTTATTGATAAAAAGGGTAAGTGTTCTTACTAAAGGGGATGGGAAAAGGAGCAGAGAGGGAAAAAGAGAGAAGGAGAAAGAAACAGAGGGCAGGGACAGCATTACCGCAAGGACCCTGGCAGTCAGTCGGCATCCACATAGCAGGCGGAGTGTGTGTGCTGTGAACTGCAGTGCATCTGCGTAGCTCCTGTGGTGGGCTGGTCATGATTTCCAAACAGTAGCAGGCTGGGTGTTCTCTCTGTCAGCGGGGAACAGGCTGCCATGGCCACAGGCGCGATTTCCAAACAGTAGCAGGCTGCATGCTCCTTCTGTCGGCAGGGAACAGGCTGCCGTGGTCTCGGGCACAGTCCTGGAACAGCTCCAGGCTCCCAAGGTTGGGGCATAGTGGCTGTGGGCACAGTCGAGCACAGACAGCGGCCGTGGCAGGCTGGGCTCTATGGGCAGCGCTATGGCAAGTTGGTGCAGTGGGCCGTGCAGGAAACACAGTGGCGGCGGTCGCGGTGCGTTTGCAAGCAGGTTCATGCTGCAGACTCAGGTGGGCATAGGCTGGCAGCTGTGGCGGCTGTGCCCAAGAAACAGAGCGAGATGGCTGCCTGCGGTTGCGCCCGACCCATCAGGGAGGCAGCAGAGCACGAAGTTGTTGCGATGACAAGCTGGTTTTCAGGAACCGTGAAGCAGTGAAGTAGGACCACAGGAAGGAAAAGGCAAGGGGAGGAGGGGGCCTGGGCAGACCCTAAAAGCAAACCCCCGCTCCCTCCAAGATACTCAAAGCAAAATGGCCCCTGTTGTGTCCTGGTTAGTTGCTTTTATGTGCTGAGGTTCCTCCCACCGCTTGATTTCCCAGGAATCCAGGTATTTGCCCCCATCGTGGTGGCCTTCTCTGCCCTGATTGGCTGCCAGGAGAAGCCTTTCTGAGGACAGGGATGCTAGCACAGTCTTTATAGAAATCTTTTACCTCATGTGTAACAAATGTTGAGGCATAAGTAAAAATTAGATTAGTCCCTCTCACGATGTTAGAAGAATGCAATTTTTTTCCTTTGTTTACAATCTAAGAAAATTCTTTCAGTTCCTCATTTGAGTTCTTTTTATCAAACATGCTTGGGTACAGATATTTTTGAGCCATTTGAATATTGTTTTTAATTGTGTAGTAGATAAAATGAATAGCTATTTTTAAATTTTATTAACCACATAATTTTACTTCTTAATAAACAAGTTACTCTGAATAGGATATTTCCTGTGATGTCTATATAGCCTAGATTACAGTTACAAGGTGCTTATCTAGCTTGAGTTACAAGATATCTATGTAACCTAATATCAATACAACCTAAATCATGACATCTTATCAATACAACCTGAAGCATATCTTTTTATGCTTATATAGCCAGAATCATAGTTTTTACTTATGTAGCCTGAATCATAGCCTTTATAATAATAACTTTTGATACACATATATAACCTGATATGAATAACTTTTGGCCAGTGTATGGTTGACTAGTTGCTTAAATGCTGAATAGACAAAAGAAGAGAAAAAAAACTCACCAGGTGTATAGTTTCAGAGATAGATAAGTGTAGTATTAATGAGAAGTTGGCAAGAGCAAGCCAATTAGCCACAAAACAAAGAAATTGGACTGGTTAAAACCAGATGGACCAAGGAGCATCATAACTACGCATGCGTCAAAGACAAAGTTGAAAAGTTCAAGTGTGAAGAAGACTTTAGAAGTCTTCATTAAAGACCCTTGAAGACCCCCGAACTGGGGAAGCTCAAGCGCAGTACAAAAAGTTATCTAATTACCATGAGACCATCCTATGAAAACTATTTCCGGTGCGTATGCAGTGATGCTGTAATGACATATACAACATTAAGCATAATTTACTGTATAAATGTACCACAACACTTTGTGGCTAGCTGGTTTCTTCTGTCCGGCCCGGAGAAATATCAGACAGGTTCCAGTCGGCCGTGTTCCAGAGTATCCCTGTTCAAGGATGCCTTGGCTGCGTCTCGTAGACACTTAGCCAGTGAATCTGCTGCCCTGCCGGTGCAGTGCAGGGAGCGAGAGCCTGTTTAGCTAGCAGCTGAAGTAGAATAACGAGAGGGCCCCTTGATATGGATGTATTCTGCGTGGCTTTATTGCAGGACGCTCCACATAGAGGGAAAGCAGGGATCAAAAGGGGAAGAGGACCCTCGGACACAAGCTTAAGAGGGATCCATCACAACCAGTCACCAGAGGGTGTGGGGTGGGACAAAGGCGGGACAGGGTTACCTGGTCCTATGGGAGTGGGGAGAGAGGGGGAATAAGGCGTAACATTGAGTAGTACAAGGGGCCTGGGGGGAGGGAGGAGATGATGGACACCAGTAATAGCTACTCTGGTTTGCGCTGGGTTAAACCATGGTTACTTCAGTTCCAAGGGAGGGCTTAGCAGCCCTCCACCAATGTTCTTTCTCTTCTTCTATGTTGTCTTCCCTTTGGGTCTCTAAAGTAAGTTACACGGCAGCTACAACACTTGACTGAGGTGGGTGAGTTAGGAGGGGTTAGTTGAAGAAGAGGTGTTTTTAAGAGGTGTTTTTATTTTACTTCTCATTATCCTCCTCTGATTTTGTTAGTAATAAACTCACTTTGTATTTCTAAGTTGAGCCTGTTTTGCCCTTGGGAGTGTGTTCTTCCTGTCCTTATCTCAACTCATGAACTCGTTGAAGTTTTCTCTCTTCTGTCCAGCTGTAGCAGGGGAAGGTGAATGAGCAGCTTTCATAGGTGCCTGGCATTTGGCCAATGTCAAGCAATGACATGAAATGTTGGCTTTCTATAAATACTGTAATCTCTTTAAGTATGAAAAATAGGAGAAACATTTCTATCAGCTAAAAGCTTAGCTTTTCAAATGTTTGAACAAATAGATACAGTAGGGACAAATTTTTTTCTCACTGTAGACACACAGATGTCTAAGCCTTAGACATCTGTCTGTGTTTAAAATGGTTCAGTGTTACATATGACCTGAACTGAGTGTTAGGGATGTGAACCTAAAGGTTCAGGATTTCCTTATAATTCCTGTATTTGTTCAGGTTGTCAACTTCCCTTTGAAGGGTAAAGAATCAGTTTGTGAAGTTCAAAAGACTTAAATTTCTCACATTAAATTTCAAAATTTATTCACTAAATTCTGAAAATATTTGGAATGAAATATTAGTAAGAAAAGTTCATTACATACAATTTACAGGGTGGAGCCTGGAAAGCAAACTACCTCCCCTTTAGTTTTAATCATTTTAACCAATTTAACCCTTTCAAGCAATAAGGAGAGATGAATGCAAGAAGACACAAGTGAAAAAATAGCTGTTCATTAAAAATCAAAACAGCAACAACCAAGATAAGAGTAATAAGCACTAGATATAAATGTGCTGAATCCTGTGGATTCCCTGGGAGCAAAATAATATGGTGGAGTATCCTAGTTTAAAAGACAGGTACCTGCTAAGGAAGACAGGAACCTTCCTGGAATGGATGACTCCCTCTATCCAAATTAATATAATTTTGAAATTATGGGGCTTTCAGGCAAGGATAGGGGAAAGGATAACAACTATTCTTTACTATTACTATGGTTATTTACCCTCTTGCTGGGTCGATCCGGGGTCTGGGAGGTGATCCCTGAGGATCCCACCGCCTGCAACCACCGTGTCCCCGAATCACCTAACTCTCCTCAGGAGGTGGCGTAAATGAAGGAATCTAAGAGATTCCGATGGAGCAGACAGCTCTCAGAGGGAAGGCTAGCGGTGGGTTCCCAGCTCGAAGACCTGAGGGAGTGGAGGAAGGACAGGAGA